>PVIJ01004456.1:0-117438 GCA_004024925.1 Scalopus aquaticus
AAAAAAAAAAAACTATTAATATTATAAAAGACTTACAAGAAAAGAGATTTTAAAAAGGAAGAAGTTGAAAGAAGTATGTTTAATAAGTCAGCATTCACAAATGGATTCCACCTTAACATAAGACAGGTAAAAATTTACTCAAAAACACGGACTTAAAGTCTCCTTTTAGGCTATTTTTTTCTGATTCTTTTCCTGAAAATGGAATATAGTATTGTCTTTGTTATTTATCTCAAGAATGTGCATATTCAACAACAGACTTAAAAAGTCAAATGAGTTTGATCCCCGATAGAAATAAAAGAAAATATTTCTGAAGTTTTCACTTCTCAATTTTAAATTAGAACACGGCCCATTTTATTTTCCATTTTGTAAACTTAAAACTGCAAATCCTATTATTTACATCAGCCTCCCTTCAATTCATTCAAAAACATCCCAGAAATGGAGAGCAGATGTAATTCTAAATCTTTTTTCCAAACTGCAGAAATAGGCTTCTCTCTAATCAACATGATCTCTCTCAATAGCCAATGGTGGTTTCTTGAGTTACGTTTAATAACACACCTATGAAATAAACTAGCATTTTTACAATTATGTCAAAAGTACAAAGACATTAAATACCTCGCCTAGAGTCAGAAATGAGTCAGAGATGCAGCTCAGGCTGAGTCCAGCGGCTCTCCCTCCAGGATCCTCTAACTGCATTCAGAAGTTGTACTTGTTTCTCCATTATTTGCTTTAGAAATGGGGACAATGTTGATTTTGACTTGAATCCAAAAACAAATGTAAGAGGAAATTAGTTTAACTGAAAGGAAAAACTTTTTAAAAAAAGAGAGATTAAAAGCAAATCCCAATACTCTAATTTTTCCCTATATGTATGGACTTTTACAAAAGGTTCCAATAAAATGTGTATATAAAGATGTATCTCTGCTTTTTTTAACTGGTTATTGTTGTGCTCATCAGAGAATTTTTGTACTTTAATTTTGATAATGCTCAATTGAAGTTTAAGTAAAACCAAAGTTCAATTGAAGCTTTGCTTTATTGTACAAATGATAATAAAATCTTACCCATAAAGATATGAATTAAAATATTTCAACTAAGATATGAAAAGAAGCCAAGGTTTCCTTAGTTATTAAAAAAAAAAAAGTCAGGTTAATAATTCGCAGGATGCAATGATCAGTTTATTTGTTGTTTAAGAAAAGCAAAACTATTCCCTAAGGTGCACAATAGTGAAATTTATCTATAGGCATCAGTTATCTTCTGCACAAGTTGTTTCTTTTGTCTTAAGCCCTAGAAGATGTTCTAATGTGTAATGTGTGACTTGTTAACTCCCTTACTCAGATTGCATAATAGTTTCAGACTGGAAGTCCAGGTTCATCGTTCCAGTTTTCACTTGATGTAACTAACTCAGGCTGTTGTTTGCTGTTCGTTTTATGATCCCTGTTTGTTAACTCCAATTCCAGTAAAACACCAAAGTTATATTTTCCTCCTGTTCTTTAATGTTTTCTGTACTCAAGTATTGCTAGTGTTTGGCCTTCCCATTATTGAACATTTTCCTGTCATTCACTCAGGAAATTTAAAGTTCATTAAATAAAAGGTAATTCTGATGATTTACTGCAAAGAAAAATAGCAGTTAGGTTGAGGTCATTTATTCATACAGAAGTGGAAATTATACATTAATAATTATTTTTTTTAAAGATTTATTTTTTATTTATACATACAAGCTGGGGTACAAGCCAGAGCTGTGGGGCGTCAAGAGGGTTCACCAGAGACAGAGCGGGCAGCAAAACAGGCAGATCAGAAATACACTGCTGAGGGGAGCAGCGGGCAAGCTAGGAGAGGTCTGCCACACCATATGGGATTCTCCCCGGCCGGGCGTCGAACCCGCGTCACCGCTGCCGACAGCTCCACAGCACAGCGCTTAACCGCTGCGCCACCAGGGAGGCCCTATACATTAATAATTAAAGAGAACTTAAGTTGCTGACATTTAAAGTTCAAAGGCAAACGTGTGTGATTTATTTGACAGACTTGATAATTACCTTTGTGTTAAAATGAAATATTTTGAAATACAAGCCTATTTTTTCCTTCATGCATCTTTTTGCCTTTTCCCCATCCCATAAGTAAATATATGAATTCATTCAACCACAATAGCCCCATGAGCAGGTATCATTACTATTCCCATTTCACAATTGAGGAAACTGAGGCACTGAAATTCAACTAACTTGCTCAAGGTCACACAACAAGAGGTAGAAACAGGATTCAAAGTCAGACTCAGAAACGATGCTCTTCATCATTAAAGACAGAATGTTTATCAAGGACTTGGCTAGGTCAATTGTCTTATGAGAAATTTGAAAATAAGGACTGTGTCTGGGGTCAGTATTTTATGAAGGCATGATAGAAAATGAACTTGTTGGAAACGTTATTCCACTCATCTGTAGCTGCATTGTCAGAACACAGTGAAAGAACTTTTATCAGGAAAGGTCAAATTTGTTACCTGGCTTGAATGTACCAAAGCTATAAAATGAGAATGAAACCTGAGATCACTGACTGAAAGAAGGATGAGAAAAGGACATATGAGAAGCAACGCTGGTTGGATCCAGTGTTTGAGATGACCCCGAAAGGGTCAAGACTCATACTTTCTGGCACTGTTTCTTAAAGGGACTTCGCTGAACAGAGCAGTAAGCTTATTAAAACTTACATCTTAGAATAGCTTGTCTAGAAATTGGGTTTTACTTGCTCATCCTAAAAGTGATTAGTTTCTGCAGAACTGACTCAAACCTACCAGTCTCTCAATTAGAAAAACTAGCATTAACTTAGAAAACGACAATTATTTGGTGAGGTAACTGTCTAGGTATTTGCACAGATGACTTCCTCATGGTAGGCAACATCACCCCAGAGAAAAAATCAAGCAAAAAGAATTTTGATGAACAAAGAATACAGATAATGGACATTGGACAGTCTTCAAAGCTTCTTTCTTCCTTTATTATTTTTAATCCAGATAACATTGTATGTGATTCAGAAGCATAGGATCACATCCCCTCAGATACATGTCACCACACCATACCCAATACCAAGGCACCCATAGTCTTCCAACATAGTCCATTGGGCCTCCTCCCCACTGTTTCCCTCACTCTCATTCTTGTAACCTCAATTCCAGTCATATTTCTAGCATTTCTTACTGCTTTGGTTTTGTATGACCCTTTGTTTTGTTTCTCTATATTGCACATATAGGTGAAACCATCTGGTATTTATTTTTCTTCTTGCTGATTTTGCTTAGCACAATCCCCTCTAGTTCCATCCATGTTGCCACAAATAGCAAGAGTTCATAGCTGAGTAGTATTCCACTCGGTATATATAACACATTTTTCTTCTCCACTCACCTGTCCTTGGACACTTAAATTGTTTCCATAACTTGGCTGTTGTAAATAGTGCTGCAATGAACTAATTCAAATTCTTTGAATTAGTGCTTTTACATTCTTCAGGTAAAAACCTAAGAGTGAAATTGCTGGGTCATATGGTAGGTCTGCATTTAATATTTTGAAAAACCTCCATACTGCTTTCCATAGGGGCTGGACCAGTCTACTTTCCCACCAACAGTATACGAAGGGCCCTTTTTCTCCACGTCCTAAGAGGATTTTTAAAAATTAGATATTTGTTCTCTGGACAAAGAATATTTCCCTTGGACAAGATCAAGTCACTCTGGATCCTGGACAAGACTAGAATAAGCACTAACAAATTCTTTCTTTTTTCCATTTGGAAAAACTTATTCAGAAAACTCTCTCAATTAATACAACAGTTGTACCACAGTAGTCACCCAACCCCTCTAGACTATGTTGTGTCTGCTACATTGGACACCTGCCCAATACCTGATATTTGACCAGTCCCAGTGGGAGGGTTTAATTCCAGCTCTCCCCATCTCCAGTCAATACAAGCCTGCAATAGTGTTTCCAGTCCCGTCATGAATATACTTTGATAACTGATCTTATATTCTATATTCTACCCACATATATTTCTTTTTTTTTAAAGATTTATTTATTTATGCATACAAGCTGGGGTACAGGCCAGAGGCATGGGGTGGCGAGAGGGTTCACCAGAGACAGAGTGGGGAGCAGCACAGGTAGATAGTCAGAAACACACTGCTGAGGTGAGCAGCAGGCAGGGCAGGAGAAATCTGCCTGCCACGTGGGAATCTCCCTGGCAGGGCGTCAAACTCGCGGTACCGCTGTCGACAGCTCCACAGCGCAGGGCTCAATCGCTGTACCACCAGGGAGGCCCCACATATATTTCTGATGGTTATATTTTCCTAACTTCCAATTTAGAAGAAAGCACTTTTCATGGAACAAATAAAATCTGGTGCTCTGAATACAATGATAACATTTTAGACTTAAAATGTGGTTTGATCAAAGTGTTTAGAATGAAGTACATTGTAAATATTATGGAAAGAGGTCATTAAGAATGGTCTTCATTCCACATAACTAAGAAAGCCTCCTCAGGTGGTGATAATAAAACTTCTTCCTAAAATGTTGGTTTGGACATCACGTTGAGTAGAGTCTCAAAGAATGTAAAATTTATTCTCATGGGACACAGATCTAAGAAATCACTCTAGAAAGTGATTTTAAAATCAGTAAAATTAAAATGAGTTTTTCTTTTTTTTACAGAGGTAACATTAGTTGACATCACTGCATGTGTTAGGTGTACAAAGTCTCATCTCACCAACTACATATTTCATTCCACACCCACCAAAAAGCAAACAATCATCATCCAGCACCAAAATATTCCCTCCACTCTTCTCCCTCTTTGGTAACCACCATTTAGTTGTGATAGTCTGTGTTTTGTTGTGTTTGATTGCTTTTGCTTTTACACACACACACACACACACACACACACACACACAAACACATGTATATGTATATATGCATATATATATTCCACAAATGAGTGAAATCATACAGTATTTGTCTTTCTCCTTTTGATTTATTTCATTTAACATAGCCTCCCTTGAAATTCATTCATGTTGAACATCCATGGATGAGTAGCCATGTTGAACACAGGTCTTAATGGCTGAGTACTACTTCATTGTGTATATATACCACGTCTCCTTAATCCTTCACTGTCGTCAGGCACTTGGATTGTTTCCATATTCCAGCTATTGTAAATAGTGACTACAATGCAATAGATGCATGTATCTAATTTTTAATATTTTTGAGGAAACTCCATACTGTTTTCCAAAGTGGTTATACCAGTTTACATTCCAAAAGTGCACAAGGGCTCCTTTCTCTCCACAGCCTCACCAACTCTTACTATGTCTTGACTTTTTGATAATAACCATTCTAACCATTGTGAAGTAAAATATCATTGAGGCTTTGATTTGCATTTTCCTAATGATAAGTGATGTAGAACATCTTTCCTTTTGTCTATTGACCATCTGCATATCTTCTTTGGTGAAATGCTTATTTAGATCCTCTGCCCATTTTAAAATCTGGTTGTATGCTCTTTGTTGTTGAGTTTCGTTGTAGAGTTATTTAGTTTTGTTGTTTTAGAAGTTCTATTTTGGATATTAACCCCTTGCCTGGCATATGGTTGCAAATAACTTCTCCCATTCAGTCATCTGCCTTTTTATTTTAACAGTAGTTTCTTTTTATGCAGAAACTTTTTAGTTTGCTATAATCCTATTTGTTCATTTCCCCTTTTGTTTCTCTTGCTGTTGGAAACAAAGACAAAAACATCACTAGGGCTGATTCAAAGAGTTTATCACATCTTTCTTTCTATGTATTTTATGGTTTCGGATCTTACATTACATTTTTAATCCATTTTGAATTGATTTCAGTATATTGTATAAGAGAGTGGTCTAGCTTCATTCTTTCTCATGTGACTGTCCAGTTTTTCCAACAACATTTATTGAAGAGACTTTCCTTACTACATCTAAGCTCTTGGATCCTTTGTAGTAAATGAGTTGTCCGCATATGTGTGAAAAGTTAAACCAATTTACTATTGAATCACCATAATTATTCCTTTCATCTGTAACTAGTGAAAATTTAAATGAAAACATGCTAAATAAAGTTTCTGAATTAATTAACCTATGTCATGTCACTATGAATGGTATAGTCAAGTAAATGAAAGTATTCCAGTGAAGAATGAAAAAACTGCATCAATTTCCAGACTCTGCCATGGTTTGTAATATGTTTTTAAGAACGCACTTTCACCGTGGTAAACCTCATTTTTATGAAGGCGACTTCTTGACAGATGGGATGTGAGTTGTGAGAGAAAAGGGAGTCAACAATAAATTCAAAGTTTTTGGCCTTCACAACTAGAAGGTGCATATGCAGTCAAACTGAGGCGGGGATGAAAGAAGAAATAAAATTTTGGAGAAGGGAGGAGGGATCAAGAATTTTATTTCGGAAATGGTAAATTTGAGATGACTGCTAAACATGAAAGGAAAAATATGAAGAAAGTTGTTGGATTAATGAGTCTATAGTCAATCTTGTAAAGAATTGTACTGAAAGTCATAAGAAGAGTTAGGACACCAAGGAAGTGAATATACAGTCAAAAAGGAAGCGGCACACGAACTGAGCCCTGGGATAATCCCATGATAAGAGATCAGATGAGAGCAGAGAGCAAAAGAAAATAGAAAGGAGGGGTCAGTGGGGATGAAGAAAACCAGGAATGATTGAAGTTTTAGAAACCAGATAAGAAGAAGCTCCAAGGAGGAAGTAATTTTGTGTCTTGTTGATAAGTAAGGTAACATGAGGATTGATAACTGATCCTTGAATTAAGCAACAGGGAGATTACTGGAGGCTGAAAAGGACTGGTCAGTGGCATGGTGGGGTGCCTGGTCACAGTGAGTTTAAGAGAGAATGGAAGATTTTGGGATAACCTGAAAGGGGGGAACAGAACACTAGCAGTACAGTCATCCTAAAGGGCATGGGGTAAAAAATGTGATTTTTTTCAAGATGGGAGATGTTGGCAGAAGAAAATGCCTAAAGCATATTTATTATTATCAGAGGAATAAGAAATAATCATAGAATGCTGTTATTTAAAAAAAAAAAAACAATTAGCACAGCAGAAAGAGCTTAAGGAAATTAAATAATGGAAATTTAACAAAATATTTCCACTAAAAGAATTAGTATATTGAAGGAAACCTCCCAGAACTAGAACATAGAATAAAAGGACAAAAATATGAATATCCTTTAGTTTGTTTCAGGAATTTAAGTATGCCCATATAGAATTTTCACAGAGGATACAGGAATAGCGGGAGAGTAAACTATCAAAGAAACAATAGAACAGTAGTTTCCAGAATTAAAAGAGATGAAGTTGAAAAAGCCTATTTAGTACCCAGCATAATGAATTATAAAAGCAAGACAAATTAACAGCCCTTAGGCAGAGGGTGATGAAATTTTGAATAACAATGATAGTGAAAAGTTTCAAAAAGCTTTCAGAAGGAATAAATCACATCAAAACTACCAAGACTGAAATGACATGATGTTTATCTTCAAAAATAGGCTTCAGAAAAAATTTTTATGTTTTCCATATCAGGACTCTTACACAGCCAAGCTAGCTATCAAGTATGAAGATTTAAAAAAGAAATTTCAGACATGCAAGAACTCAAAAAAACCCACCATCACACAGCCTTTCTGAGAGTCTGACTATATGATCTGCAAAATTAACAGCAAAGATTGGTAAAGTGGAAAACAAAGAAAAGGAACCAAGAAAAAGTGGAGGTTTTGTAATGTGGTAACTTGGCTAGGCTGTCTACATTTCCCAGAATTCCTTTTCTTTTGTGTCCCGTTAGGGTCTGCCATAACTGAGATTTTTGTGAGAGATCTGGAAGGTAGAAAAGAAGCAGTGGATATCTTTGTAGTTCTCACATCCTGTTCTCTATCTTCTGGCTCACCTTATTGGAATAAGGTAATGATGAGCTCTGCAACCACCCATTGTCCCCTGGATCTTCAGCACATGAAAGAGTTGCCTTCTACAGTACCACCCACACCAAGGTCAGAGGCAACAAGAAGTGACCCACATTCAGTTCGTCCTCATGGGCACAAGCTCCTGCTTTCCTACAAGAAACCTGCCCTTCTCACTTCTCTGCTCTGCATACTTTTATCTCCAACATCCTATTTGTGAAGAAAAGAGTTTTTCAGAGGCTGCTTAACCAGCTCTCACAATTGCATAAAGTCATCCCTCACATATCCCACAGACTGCTTCTCTGAATGAGCTCAGTTACATACCAGAAAGCTGAATGCCAGGAATTTTCCAAATATACTGCTGTTTCCTGGAAGTTTTCCTCCCAGAAACCTCAGGGTTTTTTTTAATTTTTCTTTCTCAAATCTGGGTCATTTGCCCTCTAGGCCTGCTATATGAAACATGTAAAGAGTAATCTTGATAGATATTTGAGCGATCCCCTAAAATGTAGTCTTGGGTCCCACAAAGCCTAGATATTTCCCTTGCATACCAGTAAAGATAAAATGAAATGCTTGTTCACTACTCTTCTTTTCTGAGGTTTCTCATTTATCTGGAGTACTTTTTTCCTGAGTTATCGATGAAAGTCTAAATAGCTACTTATCAGGGCAAAGGGCAAAAAAAATTTTCTTAATTCCACTTTTTCCCTGCAAGGAATAAAAAGAGCTCTAGCCAAGGCATATTTATTCTTTCAATGTATTTGCAAGGACTTCAGAACTGCATATATTTTATGCTTCTGAACAATAACGGTTTTCTTATTAAAGAAGAATTTCCCATATAAGATCATGTCATGAAAAAAACAATTGCAACTGAATAAATGTTAAATTCTAATAGAAAACAGATCTTTTACATTCAACACACAAAAAAGAAATTCAGCTATATTGTGTAAATATATGTGGGGAGAAAAGAAAGCAAGCCTTATGTTAAGTAAAATCACATTTAAAAATATGCAAAGGAAGATGGACAGAAACACAAGATGTCTGCTTTCATTCTACTACTATGATTGTCTTGCTTTCTTTGATAAATCAGTCATAAATCTTTCTGTGTTCAGCTACTTAAATCTAATTTCTGTGTGTACCTCTTTTTTTCTAATTTGTAGATTCTTAAAATACCTCCTTTTATAAACATCATGAAACTAACTGGAAAGAATAGAATTTCCAAGGGTGTTACAAATTATGACAGCAATTCTGGACACTAGCATAAAAATTTAAATACACATTTGCAAATAATTATTTGCATGTTATTCTTATTTTTCATTCAGCTTTTATAACTTTTTATTTCTAAGAAAAAACATGACAACCTTTCACTGCAAAATAATTGAGAAAAAAGAAAAGCTCATTGTACAAAATTACACACGCATTCTGATTCATTTTTTGGTTAGCCCACATACGGTTCATCACAGTGAACTTATTTTTCTGCATGTACATCTGAAACTCATTTTTAAAACTTCTGGTTTAAAACATCTGATTTAAAAACTTCACAAATGCACTTAGATGACATTTTAAAAAACTAAGACTACCTCAAAAGCAAAGGATGGATACCTTATTTCCATGACTGATGCAAGAGAACACACCAAAGTGATTCTCTAAAATTATTTTTCCTCCTTGCCCCTTAAAGAGATTGAGAGGAATGTCTAGAACTTTTAAAATGAACATTTTATCCCTATTTCCAGCTATCAAAGATTCCGAAATATTAAGGCAGAATCATAGAGTTACTCACTTATATATTTTTGTTGTTGTTGTGCTTTTGTTTGCAAGCTGAAGAAATGAATTTCACCATCATGAACAACAACAAAAAAAATGGACGTTTTGGAGGGACACTGAGGAAAATAACAAAATCACTAACAGACTGCTATACATAAACCAAGGGAAAGCTGAACAAGAAGAGCTCCTAAAACTGTTTTAGGATTATTCTGTAGAGTGCAGTGCTTTAAATGTTTTCGTTTGAGTGAAAATTAAGCCCTGTGTCTTTCCATACAAATTCCACTTCCCTAGGAGAGAGTATCCAATTAGTCCAGTCACCTATATTTCCATATACGGTTAACCCTGGAACAACATGGGTTTGAACTGCAAGGTCTACGTACATGTGGATTTTTCTTATAATGATTAAACTTAATGATTTTTTTAAGTACACTGAAGTACTGTATATGCATTTTCTCTGTTATGATTTCTTAATATTTTTTCTTTTCTTTAGTTTACTTTCCTGTAAGAATATGGTATTATATAATACATATAATAAGTACTATATGTATTATGGTGTGGATTGACTGGTTCTGTTATCAGTAAGGCTTCCTGGTCAACAGCAGGCTCTTAGTCAAGTTTTTGTGGGAGTCAAAAATTGCATGTGAATTCTCAACTGCATGGGAGGTTGTCACTCCTAACTTTTGCATCATTTAAGGGTCAACTTTTGCATCATTTAAGGGTCATCATTAAAGGGTCATTTACGTATAAACACTTTGGTGGGCCTCCCTGGTGGCACAGCGGTTAAGCGCTGCACTGTGGAGCTGTCGGCAGCGGCGACGCGAGTTCCACACCAGGCGGAGGACATTCCCACATGGCATGGCAGACCTCTCCTGCCTTGCCCGCTGCTCCCCTCAGCAGTCCATTGCCGTCAATCTGCCTGTTCTGCTCCCCACACTGTCTCTGGTGAACCCTCTTGCCATCCCACGCCTCTGGCCTGTACCCCACTTGTATGCATAAAAAAATAAATCCTTAAAAAAATAAGTATAAACACTTTGGGGCTTCCTCCCCTCTTTCTTGCCCTCAGATGATGGACAAGAGATTCTCATCAAGCTTTACAAGTGGGAAGACTGTTGGGAGCAAGGAAGATACCCCACTGTGTATTGTTCCCCTACTAACCGGTCAAGAAATTTAAAGAAAAGCAAATCTATGCACTTTGACAGAAGATTGTCTACTTCAATCTTCTGAAAATATTTTGCGATTTTTCACTATCACTGTTGTTCAAAATTTCATCATGATGTGCCCAAGGGTTGGGTGTTTCCTGTCTTGCTTTTATAATTCATAATGCTGGGCACTAAATAGACTCTTTCAACTTCTCTTCCTTCAGTTCTCGGAATTACTGTTCTATTGTTTCTTTGATAATTCACTCGCCACTCTTCCCTGTGTCCTCTTTGAAAGTTCTGCAGGGACCTGCTTGACTTCTTAAATTAAACCTCTCTTTTTTTATCCTTTTCTATTTCTCAGATCCTTGTCTTTTTATTCTAGTTTCTGGAAGATTTCTTTGAATGTGTGTTCTAATCCATTCAGAATTTTTTTTTAACTTCAACTACTTAATTTCATTTCTTTGGATTCATTCTGCACTGCTAATTACACTTTAAAAAATTCTGTTATTGTCTCTTATTTCTCTGACAATACTAAAGATGCTTGGCAATCCTAATATCTCTTCTCCAATGACTATTTTCACCAATTAATTTACCGCATTATATACACCTTTTAGTTATTGCTAAGAGTATATACAGTGCATTTGTGCATGTATGTATGCATGCATGCATGTATAACCCAATCATCTTCATTTGCCTTTTCTAATAATTCCTTTGTGTACTTTCTGAATAAAATCATTCTGACCACAGCCCTTTCTTAGCCCATCTACTTAGGCCAGATGTTCTTCTATGTATTTACTTCTCTAATATCATAAATCATTACATTATGTACTGGCTTTTCTCTTTTCACTAAAGAGAGATTAAAGACTTATTTTTCTTAATTCTATCTCCACAACACCCAGCATATACATCCTACACAACAGAAGTTCAGGAATGCTTACTGTCTGTAGAGTAATAAAATCCACTATCTATAGTAGCAAATAATATCAAGATTAAAACTTGATAACTTAATCCAACCTGTAACTTACATGAAGTGGTTACTACAGGGCTTAATACACAGAAGATATGCAATCAATTTTAGTTTCCTTCTGCCTTGAAACAAGTCATGACTTTTTAATTTGATCTGCAGAGAGTACAGTAACCATGCATACACACAAAATTAATAAATCATTTTATAAAGAAAACTCTAGTTAGGGAAGGATGAAAGTAACTTTAAACAATTTAGAATTATTTGTGGGATATGGAAGTAGTGAATATTAGTGCTTCCAAAATTGTTTCCTAACAAGTCACCAAATTAACCCACATTTTTAGCAGAATCATTGTGCCTACATTGAATTGTTATAAGTAATTTAGCTTTGTCCTAAGGCAAGAAATTTTCATTTCAAAATAGAAAAGTAACATAAACTTCTGCTTTAATCTATAAAAGGAAGAGCTTAGATCAGAACAAAATTGCTACACAGAAAAACTTGAAAAGTTAGATAAAATAATGATGATCATCTTTTAAAGTCATCAGGCATTTACTAAGACAAACAGGGTTCAAGGGGCCTAATTAAAAAGAGAAAGCTACGTATTTTCACAATGGGATAAATGTAAACTCCCTTTCCTAGGTCTTCTTTTGTTTGTTTTTAGCATGAACTGTTCATTAAAGCAAAAACATATAGAAAAGGATAAAATCATTAGCACATAGTTCAATGAATTTTCCCAATCTGACATTTTCTATAGTGTGGCCATGCTATTTTTTTTAAATTTTTTTAGTTTTTGTACAGCTGAACATTTTCCATGTTAGTTTCTAAAATATATTTTGCTGCTTACAGCATTCTGTTTACTCCACCTTCCTCTCAATTGCAGTTATTTCCAACAAGAAATCCACTGTCATCCTTTTCAATATTCTTCTGTAGATAAAGCATTTCTTTTTCTCTTGCTATTTTGAAAAGGATAAAGTCTGTCCAGTCAGATTATGCTCTATAGGAGGCTGACTTTGAGATCAAGTTTTGTGCACAGGATCTTTATAAGGGAGTAGTCTGTTATGAAGAAACAGGAAGGAAGGAGAACTTATGAGGAATTCTGAGCTAAAATGGTCCATCAAAACAAAGTATCCTGCTTTGGTCAAAACAGCTGACCAGCTTCATCAGTCATTACATGTGATCTGTCCCAGAACTGGGACAGTCCTTGCAGGCAGGGGTTCTCTAGAATCGAGGGGACCCCTAGAGAGGCTAACTGCTGATGGCTGAGGGTACACCAAACAATGGGCAACACATTTAAGGGGGGAGTCTGAGAGACCTGAAGTAGAGTATTGCCACAGAGGATATTGAGGCCCTAGACCATGTGAGAATGTTTTCAAATATAACCGGATGAGGGCAGTCTAACAAAGAATAAAAGATTGGGAACCATCTAGAAAACCAGGCATACTTTCCATTTTCCTCTCTCTCCTTTTGAATTTGAACTGAAGACTGACTTCTAGAGCTGTTAGTTGTCCCTCACTCCATTCTTGAATATCTAGGGAAGAGAGGTCAGGGAAATGGCATTGTTTTTCTTATAATATCTGCTAATCAGGAGAGTTAAGAATCCTCTGTAATTAATTTTAGCCTTAAAGAATATATGCTAAGGAAATGAGGTCATGCTAATTAGTACAGCAGAGGAAAAACACTGGTTATTTATTAGTGGATCTAGCTGGGAGAGACTAGAAGGAAAATGAAAGCAAAATTGTTCAGTTAAGGAAGAATTAATGAAGAATTTGGAGTTTCCATTGGGTAACCCAAAAGACAAAGGTGAAAAGGGAGAAAATGAGATAAGAGGGAGAAGTACGATATGAAGAAAGAATCCATCTAGAGGACAGGAAGTTAAGCAACAGGTAAACAGGGAGAAGTTCCAGGCTATGAGAAATGTCTTTACAGAACAGGGGTGTTGAACATTCAGTTTTAAGATGTTTGCTGCAATGTAAATTCCTCTTCCTTTTCCCCACCTTCCACTGTTAACACCAAATCTTCAGTGAAAAGTTACTACATAAAGGGCCTTGTGTGCATGGCATTTTGAGAAAATAAAGGGGTATGAGGTTGTGTTCTACCTTGGGAATGAAGTGGGATGGAGAAATGTAAGAACAGGCAAAAGAGGTTAGGCTTGAGAGATATCAAGAACTCCACAGAAGTGGGAAATAACAGGACATTAACTGCCCAAGAATCCCAGAGAACTTTGGCAAGTGAGATTAGGTTTCCTGAAGAGTGTGATGGAGATATGGTTAACTCCACAGCTTCCCTGGGAACATCCATGTAGCTGCCATTTGAACCATGTAAGCAAAGTGGTTACGACACAAACACACGTGAAAGCTAAATGTAGTTGGTTTTCTAAATGGATTTCACACAAGGACTTGGAAAAACCATCTCACTCATTTTAATCTCTTAACAGACAATGTAGAGTCTCCCCCCACCCCAGGATGGCATAAGACTTCAGGGCTCATGGTGAGTAGGGTTAGCACTTCCTCCCTACATCTGCTGCAAGTCACGGAGAACTGTAATTCTGTCATAAATCTACACAGATTGTACCTTCCTTCTTTTCTGTTTCAGAGATGTAGGGAGGAGCATCAAGTTCTTTTGATTTCTTATTTATTCCTCCTCTTTCCACCCAGGCAGTAGGTGAACAATGAGAACCACTGTGGCTAATTTCTATCTTTTGTTTCTGGTATTACTAGCTGTGACAGTCCTTCCTGGCGAATGAGTGCCTACAGCTATTCTGAATAGGAAAACAAAGTAAGAAAATGGTACAAACTAATACCTACAAATACCTTTCAAGTTACATTTGCTATATATCCTTCCTTACTATTTCAAAATATCCCTCATAAAATAACCATCCTGCAAACCATCCTGCAAATTAATGAAACTGCTTTTTCTCCCATTACACAAATCTCTCCTTTGATCTATCATTAATTACATTGGTCAACAGTGAGATCAATTGACTTAAAAAGGCCCTAATCTGTAGTAACTTGGTGTGCTGAACATGAATATAACCCTGAAATTTTATTGGCTCTCGTTTTGAAGATATTTCATATAATACATTTTAAATGTTTCACCATGTAAATTGATCCAGTAGGACTGCAACAACATCCTAAATCAGCCTAGAATAATGTAATATTGCATCGCATTGCATAATACCATCATGCACACATCATCCAGAGTTGATTGCATCATTTTCTGATGCAATGCAATACTGCCAGGCAGCTGAAGTAAGCTGACGTCAGCAGTGCACTAAAGCCCTGTTGGAAGTTGAGCACTGAAAATATTTCAGACTTTGTGCAAGACAGTTTAAGCTACTGTTCCACAGAACTGTTACTATTTTATCCATTTAGGCACAATACAGAACAGGAATGCCTCGAAAGTGTGTTAATAGCATGGACAATTTCTGCTCTATTTGTGGGGAAGTGACATTTGCCAACCAGAAGAAAAGTATCATTTCTCAAGTGAAGAAGGCTTATCATCTTGACTTCGGATGCAAGGTTGGTGACCAAGACAAGCCTTGGTCCCTGCATATATGCTGTGCTCCATGTACAACACAGCTTTCACAGTGGTTAAATGGCAAAAAGACCATCAATGCCGTTTGCAGTCCCCATGGTGCGGAGAGAGCCAAGCAACCACATAAAAGACTGTTACTTCTGCTTGGTTCCTCCTCTTTCCGGTGGAATAACAAAGCAAAAGAAGTCGAGAATAGTCTACCCAAACATTCTGTCTGCTTTGAGACCAGTTCCACATGGTGAGGGACTTCCTATTCCAGAACCTCCAGCAGAATATTCTCTTGATTCATCTGATGAGGACAAGGGTGAGCCGACCTGTTCTTCTCCTGTTCCATCAGCATGCAGTGATCCAGATTTTCACTGTGGTGCATCATAAACCTCACACAGGAAGAACTAAATGACCTGGTTCGTGATTTGGACTCATCCAAGAACAAGGCAGAATTGCCAGGATCAAGACTCCAACAATGCAATCTTCTAGAAGAAGATGTCACCATTACTTTCTATTGAAAGCACCACCAGCAGCTGGAGCCTTATTCAGAAAGGAAAGTACTCTGGTATTCTGTTCCGCTATTGAGGGCATCATAAACTCATGACCCACAAGAATGGAGACTATTTCTAGACTCTTCGAAACTGAGTCTTAAGGCTGTGATTTTGCACAATCAAAACCGTCTTCCATCTATTCTATTCCTGAACAGTTGTACAAGAGACAAGAGAAGAAATCTAAGTAGTCTGTGATTTGATTTTTTACAGGTATTAACCGTAGGCCTATTACTATTGGCACGCATTTCCTGACGTAAACATCAATTTATTGCAGATTACAAAAAAACCTAGAGCCAAAATTAGAATTTCACTGTCATATTCATGTTGAGCACATACGAATTGATAGGAAATGACTAATTTTATTTCAGTAACATGATTTTTGTAAAAATTTAACCAGTGTTATCTGAGAACTTTAAAATACTCAGTACTCTACATTATTCTAACCTCTCTTAACTGGTTAATTAGAATTCAGATTTTGCCAGCTCACCCATGATCTTAGAATCTTTCTTACAGGAAGAAAAATGGAGCATGAGAAGCCTTTTATGATAAAAGAGCAAAAAGTATAATATCTACAGCTATACCTTCCCTATAGAATGCAGTGAACTTCACATGGACCAATGTAATCCCAATCAGTTGGTTATTTCTTTGCTAGTTCATGCTTAATTTCATGCATATTCTGAATCTAGTTGTCACTGGCAGATCTTATTATGTGAGAAGACACTTTTCTGGGCTAGAATTCATCTTTTATAAAGTCTTCCCAGATTATTCCCATATAACCAAGATAATAATGAATCCTTACTTCATATAATTTTATTTTCTATAAGTGTTTTTAAAGTAAAAGCTGTGGATTTTCATCACTTTCCAATATTTTTCACATGAGTTAGGAAACAAAGTCTGTATCATTCCATATTTCCCTGTTTTTAAAACACTCTCACCTAAATATCCGGGTTTTTAATTAAGTAAATAAATTAACAACCTTCATCTAGTTATACTGAATACTTTTCTGCTATAGGGGAGGTGGGAAAAGGTATAGATGATCATTTTCCTTTCATTCTTATTGTCACTTTCCTTTGTTTATATTCAAGTTGACATATGTCCTGGAAAGCAAGCATTCCACACAGACCACTCAATTGTAGTTCCCAGGTTTTCAATGAAGAGAGAAGATGGAATAAAAACACAGACATAAAAGAATATAGCCAGGAAAATATAGGAAGACGTGTACAGTAATTACAACTCTACTGAAGTAAAGCCATGCTGTTGAAACAAAAATAGGAAATTCATCAGAATCACAAGAATGATGTTTAATGAAAAGAAGAAAAGGGCATAAATCAATGACGAAAGTAAAGGCAGTTCAGACTGGCATGTGAACATAACTATTGTAGGTTGAGAGCAGCAACTAGGTATTTTGGAATCTATTAATAATAATGGAAAGTCTGACCTTGGTAGTAATGAGAGATGCCACAGTAACTAGATATGGGGAAAAAGAAGGAAAGAAAAGCCTTGAAACATTATTTATACATGTGGATTTGATATTATTAGTCAATATAATCACAAACACTAATTAGTGGATTTAATTATATACAAGCTCAGGTTTTTGAGCAAAAGAGGATCTAAGAAAAATCGTAACAGGGACGAGATCAGTGTTTCTCAATTGGGAATGATTTTGCCCTCACTTTCCACCCTACTCCCCATACTCTACCCCTAAAGATATTGGATAATGTTAGGAGGTATTTTTGGTTGTCACTACTGGGGAGGCAGTGCTATAGGAATCTAGTGGGTAAAGTCCAGGGCTGCTCCTAAACGTCCTGCAATGCACAGAACAGCTTCTCCCAACAAAGAAACATCAGTCATGTGAAGATGTAGAAACTCTGGGCTAGATTAAGGAAGAGAAACAATAGCGCTTACATTTTGCCAAAAGAATCAGTAAGAACTAGGTGAGCTATTTCCAACTAGTCTCTTATTTAACATGATCAGTCTCTTCTTCCCTCTAGTTATTACCAAAGTTAACTTGAAGAATAAACATTAAAATCACTTATATTCAATTACAGGAATATGCCCAAATTAGTTTTGCATTGTTTTCTCAATAGACTTTTGTTTCCACTTATCAACATAGACAAATCTCTGAAACATAATGTTGAAAAAGTTAGTCAAGCAATAATAATTTAGTAAACTATATAAAGCTTGAAGCAGACAAAACAAAACAATGTACTATAGCTATAGGAGGAAAACGAAGTAATGATAACACCAAATTGAGAGTAACATTTGTGTCTGCAAAGAAAGGGAGTGAATTTGGAGAAAAGTACAGGGAACTCGGTACTTAAATGTATTGCTTATATTCCATTTTTTAGGTGAGGTAGTGGGCTCTTTAGTATTCACTTTGTTATTTTACTTTATAATTTATATATATATACATATCATCTATTTTCTTGGGTATATAAAAACCACATAATAAAAACAATCATAAAATTCAGAGAATAGTGATTGAAGATTTTTCTTTAGGATCTGTCACCACCTCTAGGCGAAGCGTAGGTACTGCAGAAAACTGCTTTTTCACAACCAAATAAATGAACTCTGCAAGGCATTCTGGATAAAGTGTACAGCTATAAAGGCAGAGTTTCTCCTTTAATTATGCTTATAATCTATAGAAAAATAACATACAGAATACATTAAAGACATAAACAACATAATGTACCAGAATGTTACATTGTAAGTGCCCCCTGGTCAATGCTGTATTGTCATCATAGCTATGCTAAGTGAATTAAGTCAGATGGAGAAAGACAGTGTTATTTCACTCATATATGGAAGATAAAGAAACAAAACTAAAAGCAAACAAAATAAAAAGACTCAAACTGTAAGAACAAAATAGTGGTTACCGAAATAAAGGAGGTAGTAGTATGCAAATTGGGTTAAAAGTGGTCAGTTGTATGATGAAAAATGGAAACTAGACTTTTGGTGTTGAACATAATGTAGTATATACAGAAATTGATTTATAACATACACATGAAACCCATATAATGCTAGAAACCTATGTTACATACATAAAAAATACTCAAATCGAACTCAACTTCCTTAGGCCACATCTTAATTACTTGTCACATTTTCTCCTTGTTTCGCCCCTCTTTTGCTCTCCCTAGTCTGTGCTAAACATTCCCAAAGAATACATTACTAAGAATAAAATATTAAAATAACTACTTCATTATATCAATGCTTCTCCAAAAACCTCAATTGTTTTCACATACAGAAAACAAGCTCTTTTAGTCCCAACCTGTTCACTAATCTTGCTTGCTTCTCCTATCTTGCTTGCCATCCACCCCCCAACCCATGACTTCTCTACTTCACCCATTCTGGATTATGTATTATCCACTGCTTATTCTGCATGTATCATCTGCATGTGTTTGAACTGATCTCCTTTTCCTTAAACATCATTCTTCCATTTAGACACCTTCCTCCATCTCTAATACATGTGTTAAATTGTCTTAAACTTGGAAAACTGAGATATAGTTTTGTCCCCTGGAAAAAGGGAGTGTTCCAGGTTCCCTGCCCTGGCCAAGGAAGGGTGGAACTGAGCAGGAGAGATAAGAAGTTGGAGGAGAGAGATGACTGGAGAAGGAAGGAAGCAGGATGGAGAGCCAAAGAGGCACAAGGAGCAGAGAGACATGTAAAGAAGCTGCACTGGCCTGGACTGATTGAAACAGCTGTGGGTGAGAGACCCGTGGGGAGGTTAATAATGGCAATGTTGGTCTGGATTTGGATTTTGCTCTTTTCCTCCTAGAATTGTCTGGCTGTTTCTGACCCTTTTCTATGGGTCCCTGCCGAAAGGTGTTATACACTTGTGGCAGGCTTTCAGGCCAACCCCATTTGGGGGGACTTTTACCCATGGGGTGATGGGTAACAATGGGTGCTTGATTTAAAACTATATTCTCTGTCTTTTCTAATTGTATTAAAGTTTCTTTTCACTAAAGGTCTTATATGTTTTGTGTTGATATGGTGGATGGCAGAACCTATTTAGAGTAGGCAGGTTTGGGGGTTCTGGGGTGCCCCTCTCCCTGCCCTGTAACAGATTCAACATGTAAATTTGTAGAGCCTACTCTTTTCTGCTCCCCATTTACATTTCTAGCATATCATTGCCCTAATTTCATTCTACATAGAAATCCTTATCATTACCTTGGGGGTAATAAGCCACTATTATTTTCTCTGAATTCCCAAAGTATTTACTGTTTGTATCACTTATCTGCTAAATTCATACAGTACCGATACAGATTTATTTGCATAAGCTTTGCTTTCTAAATTAGATGTGAAAACTGGGGCAAACTACAGTTTTTCAGTTTTTCCTTTTCCTCCATCCCCTGCTAAGAACAGCGACACTCATGTTGAGAACTCCCTTTAAAAAAATCATTTTTTAATTGCGATAACGTTGGTTTACAATGCTGTACGTGACTTAAAGCTATAGGTTCACAACACTTCAATCAGCACACACCACCAAAGGACCAAATCCTTCACCCTAGCCCACTAGGTTCCCCCACCACCTTTGCTGTCCATTCCCACCCTCACTTTTTGGCAGCTTTGGTTCTCAGGTCAGACTTCTAGATTTTGTCTTTGTTTTATCTATTTCTTTATAGTCTACAAGTTAAATAACCCCATATTTGCTTTTCTCCTTCCGACTTATTTTTCTTACCGTAATGCCCCCTAGTTCCAATCACTTTTTGCAAATGGCAAGAATTCACCTTTTTTTCAAGCTGAGGAATATGCCATTATATATTTATACTACACATTTTTATCCTTTCACCTGTCTTTGGATACTTAGGTTGTTTTCATAATTTGGCTGTTGTAAGTAGTGCTGCAATGAACATAAAAACGTATATAGCCTTTCAAATTAATGTTTTTGTATTCTTCAGTAGATACGGAGGAATGGAATCGGTGGATTACATAGAAGGTTGATTTTTAATATTTTGAGGAACCAAAGGCGTGGATCAGTCTACATTCCTGATGATGTTTTTGGAGTTTACAGGTTTGAGAGCGGGGTCCTTGGGTTCACTCTGGGAAAGCTTTCACCAGAGCTTCCCTTTGGCTGCACGTGGCGAGTTTCTCCAGGAGTCAGACATTAGATATACTTAAACAGGTTTATTAAGAAAAGGGATAGGATGGTAAAAAACGCTTGCACAGACACAAGGGGGAAGGTTTGCTAAGAGAGAGGCCTGCATGGTTGCATGCATCCCTGAGGAGAGCTGCCTCTGCTGAGGGAGGTCAGTGAAGAGAAGACCCGGCCCGGTACGCAGGCCACTGCCCTGCGGAGGGACAGAGCTGGTGGAAAGGCCACCTGCATAGGCACAGGTGGGCAGAAAGAAGGCTGCCCCCCCATTCTTGCAGGGATGGCACAGCTAGTCTTCTTTCAGTTGGGCAGGGCTTATCTTGGAAGATGGCTCCTCTGTTACTAACTAGAATGTGAAAGGAAACTGGCACATCTACAATGGGCTCAATCTCCTTATCTTTACCTTCCGTGCAGCAGTCTGATACCTGCCTGAGTCTACTTTGGTGATCTAGGCATTGGCATAGCTGGGTTCATGGTTATGCTAATTCCGTCTACCCCCCCCACCCCCAATTTGAAATTTTAACCTTATTTCAAGTTATATTTCCTCCATCATTACCAACAGTGTAAGAGAGTTTGCGCTCCCCACCCTTTATAATGTAAAACTTTTTCAGACCATGCCCTCACCAAACATAGTAATATTAATATTTTTAGGGTCCACCAGTTAAAAAAACATGACCAGCAGTTACTGTGATCTCAGTAATGCTTTTGAATTTATTTTACCCTTTTAGTGACAAGTTTCTACCTATTTAAAAATACTAATACATACGCACCAAACAACAAAGGCGACAACCATAGGTAACATCTTGGAGTTTTACAACCTGTTGATTTACTAACCTTAATAGAGCTGGGGCGGCGGCGGCTGCTGCTGCTGCTAGAAAGTAATTACGAAAATAATTCAGATTATACTTTCAGAGAAAATTTAATGTTACAGTCTGATTAAGATCATCTAACGGTGGTCTTATTAACTTTAATGATTTTCCCACAGCCTGGCTGTGTGACTTCCAACAAATTCCTGAGGATTTAGCTCCCCACGTATAAAATTATGGGATTAGACTAGATTGTAAAGGGCCTTTAATGTGGGTGGACAGGGCATAGAAAAGGGATCTGGCTTCTGGCATTTTTTGCTCCTCCTGGCATCCTGCACAGCAGACACCCCCACGGAAAATCACTACAAGAAGCCTCCCTTTTGCATCCAGCCACTCAGGTGGGGGAGGGGAAGGAGAGGGAAAGGAAGTTGGGAGTGGGAGGCAGCTCCACTTCCGCATAGGCCTCGAGTCCGCCGTTCGACGCTCGCCGGGAAACGAACGGCATGCTGGGATTTGTAGTCATTTCCCCGTTTTCCCCCCTTCCCCTGAAGGCGAGAGGGCTTTTATAATCCGGGGTCGAGTTGGCATTCTGGGATATGTAGTCTCTGTTTGTTCATTTCTGTAGTTGGCGTCTAAGGAGCCAGAGGTGACACCACTAGCTCCGGCGGGTCACATGACCCCACTAGCGCTTTGATCGCACTGCGGCTCCCGCCCGGACGAGTTCTCACCATCGCGCGGTTGTTGCCGAGGAGACGGCGCATGTCTCACTGCGCGTTGCCCCCTCTGCAGTCCCCCCGCCCCTCTTCTCCCACCACAATGAGATCCTAAGATGGCGGTGGCTGCGGCGGTTGGCGCCGAGTAACTAAGGTAGAAAAGGCGGCCATTGGGCCCAGGCAGGTAGGGAGCTTGTGGACTCTCCCTGCTGCGGTCTCTAAGGGAGGACCGCTGCCGGTGGCGGGTCGTGGGGGCTGCCGCCACACGGCCTTGGCAGGAGCGGCCGATTCGTGTACAGGTAATACCTGCGCGTCTTCAGCCCTTGGCAACCGAGGGCAGCGCGGCGCTGGGGCGGGAGAGCAACGGCTGTGGGACGTTTGAGCCTATGGGCTCTGGCCTCGGGCCCACGGGTCTTCTTTTGCCTTCTCCGCGTTCTCTCGGCTCGCAGTTCGCCCCCTCTCCAGGCCGGAGCGACTACCTCCCGGGTGAGCAGCTAGGAGCAGGTCTGCAGAACCCCCTTCTTGCCTCCGCCCCTCTCGTTCTGGCCGGAGAGGAGGCCGTCCTGCTCCCGGAATGTCCCTTGTCGGTGGAGGAAGCGAAGCGGGGGCCTGTGGTTTGGTTGCCAGAGGCAGGGGGTCATATTCTCACAGCCGGAGGCCTTCGTGGCTGTAGTCTCCGTCGCCGCGCTCAGTCCCACCCCGTCTACCGAATTGCATTCTGTGGGGCTCTCAATGTCCAAAATTTGGGTGGAGGCGGATCAGGTGCGATTCGACTTTTGGGTTGGGCTATGAGCAGCGGGATTTCTGCTTTCGTGAGTGTTCTTGGAGCAGAAGGGCAGGGAGGAGTTCCTGATTATGGCTAAGAAGGGGCTTCTACTTGGGAGGGAATGTTAATAGCTTTTCCTTCCCGCTTCCCATCGAGCCTCTCCTGTATCCCTTACTGCAGTTCCACTTAGAATGAGCCTAGGATTGGAGAAAATTAAATGCCAAATGCTATTTGGTAATGTCTGCTTTCGAAAAACGGGGGATTTGGTATTAGGCCCAGCTAGGGAGACGGTCGCCCGGATTTCATCCCGCTCCCCACTCCTTAGCTCTTGGGTTTTTTAAAAAAAGGTGTTTTTGACCGGTTTCAGGTGTGTTTCGGGTGCCCTGTGGGTAACGGATAGTGTTTTGGTGCTGGAAGAGCGGGCTTTCTGGGCGCCCCTAACACCCCCGCCCCATAACTGCCTTCCAGTCTCCGCCCTCTAGTATTCTCTAGTTACTGGAGTGGGTGTTGTAGAGCTTCGGGTACACCTGCTCCTTTTCTTTGCTATCACCTACCCAGTGAGGCCACTGGAAACCCATCGTACTGACTCTGCACTGAGGGTAAACCGTGTGTTTATGTAGTGGCAAGGTTATGAAGTAGCTAGCTTTTAAGTAAAGCCCCTTTTCATCACAGCTAGACAAAGTTCGTGAATTTTTGAGTGACAGGGAAGTTAATGACTTGTATCAATCAATCGGAAAAGTAAACGTTTATTTGGATAAACGTTAAATGATAGGGTTAGCCATTTTCATGGTAGATATTAAGGAATTACTTCGTTGTTTGGTAGGATCTTAAAGAATATGAACGTTTATGTTTATCGCATTGTTTCCCACAAAGGTTACAGTAATTTGAATTTCAAAGACTGGTAAATTGGATGTTTTTTCCAACATATATTAGGTTATAAATATAGTATTCTGTATTTAGTAGTTTAAGTAAAGAACTTACTAAAGTGATCTCTTTTAATTATAAGCAGGCAACAGCTTTGAAGTGTGAAGCAGGAAAGGAGGCTGTTTCTGAGCTGCAAAAACTAGTTTCTAAACAGGTAATTTGACATCTTTATGTATTGTCCTTTATATTACAGTCAAAGAAGATGGAGACCGCTATCCCATTTCGTGGTTTAGGGCCCCCTCTACTTAGCAGACGGTCTGGGTTTGCTGTCCTGTCCTTCATACTTTTGTTAGAAAAGAGCAGTGCCATCTCTTTATAAGATATTCTCTGATCAGCTGAAAACAGTCAATATAAGTTCATTAAGTGAAGTTATTTACCAAGGACACTTTAGAACTTAAATGACTGAAGCATAAAAATTAGAAGACATTTTTGTTAAGAGTTGAGGAATTTTTTTTAAAACTTAAGGGTCTGAATTAATTCTCCTGAAGTTAAGACAGTCCATTTTCAACATTTAATTTTATCTTAGCTTTCTAAGAAAGCAGACAGATTTTCAGCTCCCTTATAAAATGAGATGCTTGTCAAGAGAAAACAGATTAGCAGTTGATTTATATCATAATTACAATTCTTAGTTGTGGGGGTTTTTTTTTTGACTGGAAGACTAACAATAGGGTGAGAAACATGGAACTCCGGAAAAGTGAGTGTGTGTGTGGGAGTTCTAACAGAGTACATAGTAGGTATTTAGTAAAGTTCAAAGAATTATAAAATTAGTCAGAGTTTCCTTTTAACACATTAGATCAGATGGATAAGACAGAATAAAAATATAGGATAATTGAGTTAATTCACATTAGAAGACCTTGGTTTTCTCAATAGAGGATTTGACCGTCTGGGAAGGAGGCAAATGTTTTCGAGACTTGGGAAAAAATTGAAAAGCTTAAGAGTAATAACCCTGAGAATTCAGTAAGAAGCTAGCAAGGGGTACATAGCAGTGCATTTATCTTACATATTTAAGTGACTGTAGTGTCCTGCTTAATGACTCTAAGTTCGAGTCCTGTGTCTCAATGTTTTAGTCGGCAACAGACGGCTTACCTGGTAGTGATTCCAATAAGCAATACTGTATAATTGAGGAGTTTAGTAGATGATACCACCTATTGAGATGTTTGTAATTACAGTCTATGACATTCACACCATCACGAAATCGTTAAACATGCATTTCCAAGTACGTATTCCTGTGGTTAAGTGATGTATGACCATACTGTAGTAGACATGGCAATGAGCAAAACATTGTATAGTATAACTTAAGAGTGCATATAGTCAGTGCCATTTTATAACTATTTTCCCACTGTTTGCCATTTTGAGAATATAAGCAGAGAAAGAAAGTCTGGAGTTTATCTAATATTAAGTTGACAGACTAGAAGAATAAGTCAGAAAATCAAGGATGCTGCTTAGGCATTTTGGTAATGGCTTACTTGATTTTGTGTTTGTGGAACAAGAGATTAATGGATTCCTAGAGCGAGAAATCATTGAAGGAAGAATATTTGAGAGCAGATGGAGGAATATGAATAGGAAGTTTGTTTGTAAGGTCCAGTGGATGTTAGGAAGAATTGTCACCAGTGAATATGGAATGGAGTGGCCATGAAGATTGAGATTTGAAGTAGGTGAGAGTAGCAGGGTTTACTGATTTGCCTAGGGAGATATGTCTAATCAATGACAAGGAAGAAATAGATTTTTGATTACAAGTTTTAGGGAGGAAGAGGTCTTAGCTGGAAGAATTTTGTGTTTGGAAGATTAATTAACCTTTGGGTTCTCAGTTGCTTTTGTAGAAAGCCAGAATATATTAAGCCAGGATATATTAAATTTTGTTGGTGTGAAAATATTCCCATAAGATAGATGTAATGCTATACTTCAAACTTAGTGAGTCAATTTTTTTATTCAAATTAAGTGATTGTCTTCTAATTTTTCTTCCTCCCCCGAGTACCTTAATGGGTTTTTCATTTGAAGCAGGTAATTTCAGCGGTATCTTAAGCTCCAGAAAATTCTTGAAATTTTTAGAAAGTTTCAAATGGATGAGTTATGGGAAAGATCTTTTTTTTTTTTTTAAACAAGCTCTACCATTCCAATACAGAGAAGAAATTGTGAAATTCCTACTAACACATAATACTAAGTACTCATTTTCTTTCCTTGATTTCCATTAAAAATGCTTAGTTATATAAAATACTGCATTGGTTATTTTTTGACCTAGTAAATATTTAAGAAAAAATACTTTCTACATTATCGTACCTGGATGAGTAATTCTAATTGAGAAGGTATGATTTGCAAAGCCAATTATGAGTAATTTAATGCCATTTGAGATACAGCTAAATTTTAAATATTTTTATGAAAATAATCTTTTTTTCTTGATTTCTTAATTTCTTCTTTATGTCCTTGTTTCATAGGAAAAACTTAGTCGTAGGTATTTTAATGGAATTACAACTATGATATTATGCTTAGATATGTATAATTGTTTTTGATAGTAAGCATCTGCAACAGATTTTCAAGGAAGTGTCAAAAATAGCTAAATTAAACCCGTAAATAATAGTTTCAACTTAATGTGTTAGGTCATTGGATAAATAGCAGTACTTGTATAAAGTAGAATTTTGCTTTTACCTTCATTCCAGCTTTCCAGACTGTCACCTTCGCTGTTGCATCAGTTTTTTTCCAATGGTTTTAACTTTTCCATGTCATTGTCTTTGTGTTAAGCCTGCCTGGCTGGCAGAATTACAGCCTTGCATGGATTCAGCCCAGTCTTAATACCAAGAATGGTGAGAACTTCTGGGGAAAAAAAATACATAGTGCAGAATAGTGATGATATCAATGAATGTTCTCTGCTCTTACTGAGTCCTTAGTCATCTTTTGTTTCCTGCTTTTTTCATATCTCCTGGAAGCTACTGTCATACCCTCTCTTTTTTTTTTTTTTTAAAGATTTATTTATTTATGCATACAAGCTGGGGAACAGGCCAGAGGCGTGGGGCGGCGAGAGGGTTCACCAGAGACAGAGTGGGGAGCAGAACAGGCAGATCAGAAATACACTGCTGAGGGGAGCAGTGGGCTAGACAGGAGAGGTCTGCCGCACCATGTGGGAATCTCCCCGGCTGGGCGTCAAACTTGCATCGCGAGCTGCCGACAGCTCCACAGCGCAGTGCTCAACCGCCGCGCCACCAGGGAGGCCCCATACCCTCTCATATTTAATAAACAGTCCTTTTTACTTCCTTTAACTTAGGAACTCCCATAATTTCATATGACCAGATCTGTTAGTTGGCCTCCATTAAATTCCATCCTTTCCTCCTCTTTCAATGAAAGAGGTGTTCCTTTGCTTTTCTGAAACGAATCAATTTCCCTCAGGCCCTAGATCCCGATTACTGCTACTTCTTCAGAGACCATACAATATTTGCTTGTCTCCTTACACTTCTGTATCTTCAGTATCTTCTTTAATTAGCTCTTTGTCAACATATTTTAAACATGCTCAAGATACTTCCATCTTAACAAAATTTCCTTCATGACCATCTCCACCTGCTTCACAGACTGCTATCTTGAAGAAACTACTTAATGACTTCTTTTATTTTTTCCCTTGCACATTAATAAACACATTCTAATTATGGAGTTGACACTACCCTGCTGAAATAGCTCTTGCCAAGGTCATCTGTAGCCTCCTTGTTTCTAAGTGGACATTTTTCAATACTATTTTTTATATGACCATGTAACATCTGGCATTCTTATAATGTTCCTTGGACACTTTCCCCTTTTTTCTAGCATGCTCTACTGGTTTCCTTCTTGTCTTTCTGTACCTTCTCAGTGTTCTTTTCCTCTCTCTTAAATACAGTGCCCATCAAGGTTTAGTCTTCTCTTACTCTTCATCTTCCTGAGCCTTTATTCCACTTGAAGTACTTGAAGTACTTTTATGAGTACTTGAAGTACTTTTATGAGTAGATGATTTACAAATCTCTCTTCAGCTTTCATTTCACTTCTGAATGATGGATTAGCACTTGTCCATTAGGTAAATTTTACTGAATATACAAATAAACATCTCAAACCCAACATTTATAAAACTTAGTCATTATCCCTCAAGGACAAAATCTGTTCCTTTTCTAATCACTTTGAATATATTGTCATACATCCAGTTGTTCATGCTGGAAATTAAGATTGATTCTTTCTTACTGCCTCATCTCCTACACCATGTCATATTGATTCTGCCACAGAAATCTTGATTTGACTCTCTCCCTTCTGTTTTAGTGAAAGAAGTATTCTTTCATTGTATTTTGATCATTGGAAGTTTTTATATAAATAATAAATAATAGTTCATGAAAATAAAACTATATAACTGATAATTTGAATATTCATGTGTCTACTGAATAAAATTTAGAAGTCAGAGATACTGTATTTTTAATGGTGACTTTGAGGTCATTGGAGAGAGAAATGACTTGCCTTTATTTTCTACCTTTTATATGGGGAGCTATATTGGAGAAATGAGCTGAATGTTAATATATTGAGAATTGATCCTTATGGATTTATTTTTTCATATTAATTTTACTTCTATAATTGTGTGCCTTTTAAATACATTTGGTATCATTAAATGATGAGGTATTCTATCACATTGTATGTTAATCACAGTTTAACAGTAGGGCCTCCCTGGTGATGCAGCGGGTTAAAGCTCTGAGCTGTGGAACTTTCAGCAGCAGCGACCTGAGTTCAACACCTGGCTGGGAAGATTCCCACCTGGCATGGCAGACCTCTCCTGTCTTGCCCGCTGCTCCCCTCTGCAGTGTATTTCCGTTGACCTGCCTGTTCTGCTCCCCACTCTGTCGCTGGTGAATCCTCTCACTGCCCCACGCCTCTGGCCTGCACCCCAGTTTGTATGCATAAAAAATAAAAAACTATTAAAAAAAATTTCACAGTTTACTTAGTAATTGGTCTTTGAAAAGAGACATTTCCCAAACTAATTTTAATGTATAGTTTTTAAATTGTTTAGAAATTTATTTTAGTGGTATTTACAGACATTAGCCTTTGAATAGATTCTGAGATGAAGTTCTTCATTTTAGGAAGAGCTCATCAAAATGTAAAAATAGTTAAAACATTAAGATTAGAAAGAGACATAAAACAGCTCTCCAAATATATTCTTAATAAACTTATCTTAAAATAAGCATACTTTACTACTCTACTGTTAGAAAGTGTAACATACTATAAGGGACAAAAAATGATTTGTGATCATTTTTACTTAACTTCCTTAAGAGTTTTCCATTTTAATTTTTATCTGAAGACCATTTGCTTTTAGTACTTTTCAATATGGTATCACCTCTACTATAATGGTATGTTTTAGCTCCTATTTAAATTATGTAAATATATTTCTAGTATAAAGAAACAAAGCATATGAACAAAGACAAACTCTTACGTACAAAGAACAGATTGGCTCTTACACTGCAGGAAGTGGGTGGAGAGTGGGTAAAATGGATAAAATAGGGACAGCTGTATGGTGATGGATGGAAACTAGACTTTTGGTGGTGGTCATGATGTGGAATATACAGATGTCAAATTATAACTGCTATACACGAATCATATAATATTGTAAACCAACATTCCCTCAAAAATTTATCTAAAAAATAAAGTATTCCTAAAAATATATGACAGAGAAAAGAAAAATTAATACATTCCTACCTGTAACAGTTGCTTTTATGCAGGCTTTCTTGTGTATTGTATTTTTTTAAAAAACTAATAATTTTGCATATTGCTTTTTACCTCTTTAATGATATGATAATACTGTATGCATAGGCCATAATGTTCGCCCTTCATCAGTTATATATTTTGAAGGGTGCTCTTGCCTGACGACATTATCTTTTTTGACTATTTTGTTTTCAGTTTATCTCAGTTGCGGCTTCTTTATAATTTTTATTCCATATGTAAGATTGTTTTCTTAGGTTTGCTATTGAGAGGTAGAATTGGATCAAAACTCAATTTTAGTTCTTGATAAAGTGTTGTGAAAATACTTTCCAGAAATGTTATACCTGTTAACATTGTCACTACAGTAACTAAGAATTCCAGTTTCCACTTGGTGTCTTTAAATAATATGTCATTCATATGCAGTTTAACAAATTTAATAGTCCCTTATTTTAATTTGCAGTTGAACTTGATTAATATTTTATGTTTGCTGGTTTCTTTGTAAATTGACTGTTCACACTTATTTTTCTTGGGAGTGTATTTTTTTTTGTCTTCACAATTTCTTTATAGTAAAGGTGTAAACATATTTATCCAATTTGTTGGTTATGTCTGACTCAGCATACTTAGGATTCACTTTATGTGAATAAAATTTTAAAGTCCTTCCTATTTTCTGGTTTTTCTGTTGTATGATTTTTTTAAATCTTATCTATTTTTACTCTGTTTACTATTTTGGTATTGTGGTGTAAAGGAGTCATTTTTCCCTTCCTCCACCCACTGAAGGTAGGCCCTTCCCAGTTCTCCCGACTGCCCTTCCTTAGTCCCTCCTGAGCTGGGACTGAGGCTCCATGTCCCAGCAGCTTAGTGACCAGAGCGCGCCAGTGTCGCTGCCAAGCTGTCTTTAAGGAATCACAGCAACTTCCTTCAGGAGATTCAGAAAACTCACTAGAGAGCCCTTGTGTATATTTCTCACATTTTTTGTTGTCAGAGTACCATTCCAGTCTCTTCACTTGCAGGCATGTGGAAATTATTTTGTAAAGAAGACCTTCACTAGGGATGCAGTGGCAAATAATAGTTTGTTTGTATTTGCCTTGAAAAAAAGGTATTTTTTAATTATGGTCTCTGTTGTTTATTGTGAATTAGCTCTTTCGTGTGTCTGGAATGATACTGGGTAGGTATCATTCTTGGGAGTATTGAGAAAATAGTCACAAGTTATTTTTCTGTGTTCAGTTTTTGAGACGAAGAGTCCTAGTTCTTCTTATTAAAATTTCTCTAGTTGGGTTTGTTTGAGCATTTTCTTTTGGTTGCTGGTACTAAACTTAACTACATAGGTACTCATGATAGGTTCTATGATTATCTTGGGACCAGTTTTATATCCTCCTGACCTTTATTGCTACTCTTGTTTTTACTTTTCATACATATTTTTTCGAATTCTAAGAGAAATCCCAATTGGATTTTTATTGGAATTTTATTAAGCAGAAATATTTAGGAAAGTATGTTTATATTGTCTTTCCATCAGAGAAGACAGTTTTTCTACTTCTTAAATTTTTCTATTTTGTAGAGTTTTTTAGTGCTTCACATTTGGGCTAAATTATATTATTCCTAGAATTTTTTCTTTTGGTCACTATTATAAATGGCATCATTATTCCCCAGTTATTCCTATTATCATTATTCCTATTATCATTATTCCCCATTATTCCTATTTTCTAAGTGATTATTAGCAGTATTTTCAAGTTATGTTTTTAAATTCATATTCTCTAAGAATACCACTTTTTCTCTTTTCAAAAAGTATTGATATTTGTCTCAAATTTCCCTGTTTTCTAGAACTTTTAAAACAGTCCTAAATAACTCATATGTGGCATTCTTGTTTTGGTCTTTATTTTCAGAGGGATGTTCTGTTAATGTGTGTGTGCATATATATATAAATAAAATGCCCTATTAATAGGATGCTTTAGTATAATATTGTTGGCTGTTATTTTAAAATATACTTCTTGTCAACTCTTTAGAAAATTATTAATATATGCTGTTTGCAAAAAAAGTTTAAAATACATATAAGTGTAGGGAAGTGTCAATGTATTTGTACATTTAAATATTTTTTCAAATTAAGTCTTGAATTTTATCACATCAGTTTTTATTTTGAGGTAAAATCTAACCTGCTATATACTGTTTATATATATAATTCTAGTAGCTATCTGAACATTAAAGCATCCGTGCAATAAATTCTTGTCACGCATCATAATCCTTTTAATATTATGCACCACTAGTGGCATAAGTTAGATTCTCACTATCAAAATTATTTGAGTTTGTATTCTTTTTGATATTTTTAGCTGAATGATCTTGGCAAAAATATCTCCTTTGAATGTTGGGGTTACTGTTTGTAAAATGGAGTTTTTCTTGTGAAATTATAACTGATAAAATGGTTTTCCCGGCCCCTAGAATTAGAAGTAAAAATTATCTTACTTTACCCAATCTCCCTGTAATCTTTATAGCTCCACACTCACTGGAAACTAAAGTCCTCCATAAGATAATGTAGAAATCTTATTTTTACATAATCATCTCAGCTTCTGAACCTTGGTTATATAGATTATTGCTGCTTCTGCCTCTTATCTCTTTGACCCAGGTGTGAAATTCATTACCATCCTTGATTTTTACAAAATCCCTATTTCATTGTGAAGAATTTGTGACCTTGGTAAAGTATATCAAGATTTATGGAGAGGGGCCTCCCTGGTGGCGCAAGGGGTTAAGCCTCAGCCTGTGAAGCTATCCGCTGCAGCCACTGCAGCAGGAGTTTGATCCCCAGCCAGGGAGATTCCCACATGGTGTGCAGCGCATCTCTTCTGTCTCACCCGCTGCTCCCTTCAGCAGTGTATTTCAGTCAATTGACCTGTTCTCTCCCCACTCTGTCTCTGGTGAATCCTCTCCCCGCCCCCACACTTCTGGCCTACACCCCAGCTGTTGTATGCATAAATAAATGAATCTTTTAAAAAATAGATTTAGGGAGAGATGAGAGGTACCAGCAATATATCTTAAGGTAGGGCAGTATGCTTCACTATTCTTTGTGTTTTTAGCCACTGCAGTCTTCAGTCATTGGCCTTCATCCACCTAGTCCTGCTTCTCTCTCTCCCTGCTTTAGTCTCATCTCATTTACCATTTTCTCGATTCCTGTTAAAATCATACCTTTTCCCATGTTTCATGCAGTACAGTTCTCCCTTCTTTGAATCTTTGCCATAAAAGGAATGCCCAGGTCTTTGGGGGTGTTAGTTGCTTTTTTTAAAGAGCAAGTTTTTTTAGCTATTGATAATTTTTTCCTTTCTTAATACCTTTTAGAACAGCTGAATGATTTAAATAAAATACCTTGACGTTTAGAGGCCAGTACACATAGTTTATATTCTCAAGTTTTCTTCCCTCTCCCATCACTCCAGTTACTTAACGCATATTAATCATAATACGCGTATGGTAGCTAGACCAGTTTATATATGATACGTTGTTGATATGCCTCTTTTTATTTCTTAAAATCACCTTTTCCGAGATTCCTTTATATAGTTAAGCTTCATGGATTAATTTAAAATTAGAACTTACTTTTACAAGTAAAAAAATTAGTTTTCATTTGTTTTACAGAAAATTAATTGTTAAACCCAATATGGCCACAGGAGGAGGTCCTTTTGAAGAAGGTTTGAATGATCAGGATTTACCAAACTGGAGCAATGAGTGTGTTGATGACCGACTCAACAATATGGTATGCAGAGACTTATTTCCATGCAAAACTATGAATAAATGAACCAGTACAAATAAAATTGCCAATACACTTAAAAAAAAAAAAAAACAATATGGTATGCTCCCTGATACTGATAGTGTGTTGTCAACTACAAATGTTAAACTGCAACTTTCCTCTGACTTAGCCATATTGAATTCACTGAAAGACTTTGTAAATACATTTTTCCTTGCTGGCTAAAATATTAATGACCCTGGACTGTTTGTTACACTTGTTAAAAACATTTTTATTTATAGGTAACAAATCAGCTTGAATTAGTCTAAAGGTGTTTTATGGGAAACAAGTTAAAGGAATATATTTGTAGAAAGAGACTAGACAAAGAACTAGAAAGTTGTCAAGACTCCCCTTTACCCTGCCCGGACTCTGCTGCCGAGTGCTTTTGGTTAACTTTTCATAGAACAGCTTTCTCTCTTCCCTGGTCCATATGGGATAGTATGGCCATCCCTTCATTCTGAAGTTTTCAGTTATGACTGCAGTTATATACTGACGAGTTATGTCTTAGTTCGAATTTGAAATTTTAAAATACGATGGTCCTGATGTGGATTAGATAAGCGTCTCTTTCAGTCATTTCTAGCCAGAATAGGGCAGAATAAGTAATGCAGATGGTTGACAGAAATACACATGAATTGGGATGGAAGGACAGTTTATCAGAGAAGTGAGTTTTGTTACGAATCAAGAAAATATCTCAAAAGGTTTTACTATAGTAAAACTAAAAGATTCTTCTAATATGGATAAAGTAGGAATTCATAGCCTTTTTTAATTGAATGAGTTCAGGTTATGTGGCTATAACTAAGTAAATGAAAGTGTTTTCTTTTTAAAATATTAAGCATTTTTTACCATTTCATATCAGGTCTTTTGTATAATGTTGCCTATAAAAATAATAAGGTGGATTTATTATTTATTATTATTAAGCACTGTGCTAGACATCCTAACGTATTTTATTTTTAATTGTATTATAAAGATGATAATATTTTAGAGATTAGGAAACAGACTATGGGAAGTTAAATTGTCTCTTCAGAAAACAATAATTATTTTAGAACTCAGGTAGATTCCTGATCTTTTTTTTTCTTATCACACAATATTGACTTTAAAGTAGGACTTAAAGATAACTAATTTCTTTCACTATTCAATTTCTAAATAGTAAAGAACCACTTTTTAAAATGTTTTTCAAAATATTCGGACTGATTCTAGGGTTGGAGTTTAAGGATTTTTATGTATATATGTTTTATGTTAGGAAAGTACCCTATGGGATTTAGGTTAGATGTAATGGGGAGTTGACAAATGGGTTAGTAGAAGTAAATGATTGTCTAATAAAACTGGTTTTATGTGAAAAATGTTCTGTTGATTTTGGTTTCAAAACTGACCAAATTTTTTTTAAGTATGCCAAATTATTTTCCTGGTTTGATAGAGGATATGTTAATCTTTGCTTTTACTTTTCTAAAGGATTGGGGTGGCCAACAGAAGAAGGCAAATAGATCTTCAGAAAAGAATAAGAAAAAATTTGGTGTCGAAAGTGATAAAAGGGTAACTAATGATATATCTCCGGAGTCATCACCAGGAGTTGGAAGGCGAAGAACAAAGACTCCACATACATTTCCACACAGCAGATACATGACTCAGATGTCTGTCCCAGAGCAGGCAGAATTAGAGAAACTTAAACAGAGGATAAACTTCAGTGACTTAGATCAGGTTTGTGAATTATTTTAAAAATCATGTTATGACTATGGGAAATATTTGAAATGGGTTAAATAATTTAAGAATAAAAAGTTGAGCTTTTAATTTTCTTTTTCTTAGTTTCTGTGCATGTGGAAAGATTTTCAATCTGTGGTGACAGTACTATGTTCTTTGGTAGGCAGTAAAGTCTATCGGTAAACTTGCTAATAAGGGCAAGTCTTTCTGGACTCTTACTCTGTTATAGAACTGAGTTTAATGATTTCATTATGAAACTATATTTTGCATCTTAGTAACTGATTATGATTGTTATTAAGCAAAATGGAAGATTCAGTTTAAAAAACTAATCATTGGGATATACTGGAGTATCTCCAATTAAGAATAAAGCGATCGTTTGTTTACAATCATTGAAATAAAGTTTAGAAATAAAAGTAGACAGGATAGTGAACTCAACAGGTATTTTACTATCACATCTATACCTTTGCAGAGATAAACAAGGTTTTTAAATATGCATAGATTCAAGTCTGGTATGGTGATGGTGATGACCATATATCATTTTAGTCATCTGGTTAGTAAATTTTTTATGTTTTATTCTAGACATTGAGCTGAGTATTTTTTCAGACAATGCTTCATATTATAGGTAGTTCTTTATGCTGATGTTCATACTGATTAACCTTGATTCATTGGATTAAAAACCTATAAAAACTCTGAACAAGTCTGAACCAGCAGTGTGAATTAATAAATTTGGACCCATATTCCTAGTACTTTGTTTAGTCTTACTTATTGTCAGGTGACTCAGTTGTCCTTGGTGAAATAAGGAGTAGGAAGTACTAATCAAATTGTGATCTTTCAGTAAGAATTTTGTAGATCTGATGCTCTTTCAGGTCTCAGTATAGAGCTATTTTTGCATGACTCCTGAATCAATATCTGATGTTGAAACTAACAATGTTGAAATTAAAAACGAATTGTGGATTTGGTTTCTTTTTCATGTGTAGAGAAGCATTGGAAGTGATTCTCAAGGTAGAGCAACAGCTGCTAACAACAAACGTCAGCTTAGTGAAAACCGAAAGCCCTTCAACTTTGTGCCTATGCAGATTAATACTAACAAGAGCAAAGATGCTGCTACAAGTCCTCAAAAGAGAGAAGTGATTGGATCAGCACAGTGTAAAGAGTTGTTTGCTTCTGCTTTAAGTAATGACCTTTTGCAAAGCTGTCAAGTCTCAGAAGAAGATGGGAGAGGAGAGCCTGCAATGGAGAGCAGCCAGGTGATAAAACTTGTGTCTTTTGTTCTTTGCTTTCACAAACCTCAAAGTGTAAACATTAAGATTTTTTAGAAAGATATATTATGCACATAGAAATTTTAGTTACATAGAATTAAAGTACTTTCTTATCATTAATCTCAGAAGTTTTCAAAATAATTTAAGAAATTTCTTTTTACCCAAAATGGTTGTAGAAATGACATATTTAGGTAAATGAAAACTTCTGTTTATCTGATGAATGTTATATTGGCCATTTTTAGTAAATGGGGCTTGGAAGAATGTGACTAACAGATTGTTGTAAGAATTTTTTTAAATGGTTATATAATTCTCTTGAAAACTACTTTCAGTATAAGACTTATTTGTAAAGAGCTACTATGTAAACATTAGAAAGAAATTTATATAAATAATAGTTGGATTTAGTGTTATAAGTAAGATTTTTCAGGTCATGTAAATTAAAATTAACTTCAGGTTTATTAAAATTAACAATAATTGGAGTTATTACTCTTGCCAGTTATGCCTTGAGTGAGCTCTGAATTTGATTCAAATCTTTTGCAAGTATGAATATTTATGGAAAAAACAAGTATATTTGGCTATTTAAAATTTAAAAAATCTATGAAATTGTTGCATGAATTATGATCAATTTTGTATACTGCTTACTTTCATGCTTTTTTTAAATATTTGTTTCCATTGCAGATTGTGAGCAGGCTTGTTCAGATTCGTGACTATATTACTAAAGCTAGTTCAATGCGGGAAGATCTTGTTGAGAAAAATGAAAGGTCTGCTAATGTTGAACGCCTTACTCATCTGATAGATCATCTTAAAGAACAAGAAAAGTCATACATGAAATTTCTCCAAAAAATTCTTGTAAGTTTTGAACTTTGTAAAATACTGCGTTGAGTTATTTTTGCATTAGTGTGCACATACTGATGACATTCTGATGCCACCCCAGAGGAATTAACATATTTTCAACGAATCGTGCCATCCATTATGACATTTTATTGCCCTTTTTAATAGTTGTATGATTTATACTACTGAAATGTTTCAGGCTAGAGAAAATGAGGAGGAGGATGTTCGGACTGTAGATTCAGCTGTGGGATCTGGTTCTGCAGCTGAGAGCACATCGCTAAACATAGATGTGCGGTCTGAGGCTTCAGACACCACGGTAAGCGGCTTTTTGGTCATTAAGTGCTGGAAATGAAGATTGAAACTTCCCCCCGTATTTCATCATATTTTTGTAGGCATTCCTTAATGAAAGTGTATTTCAGGGAAGAAAGCCTCAAATGGTTAATGCTGTATTAAAACACAGAAGTTTATAAATTTCATCTATTAACATTAAAAATAATTTCAATGGTTGATATAATACCTAGTAATTTCTTCAGCTTGCAGAAACATGGCTTTTCTAGGTTCATTAAGCACACTTAACTAATTTGCAGGAGCAGTGGGAAAGTTAAAATGCATCATGGGTGTAAGGGCTCCAAGTACAAAGCATCATTAGTGATTGCTTAGCTTATTGTCTGTCAGAAAAGACTCAACTTCATTTTCCATGGAGGGCTTATTATCCTTTTAGGATTGCTCATTCCTCAGTCTAGAACTGTAGCAAAACAGATGGCTGAAAAATTGAGAAGACTAGAAAATGTGACATAACATTTACCTTGTTATTCATAGGAAAAATGTAATTTCTACCTGCAAAATAAAATTTATCAAAGTACTGTCTCTTGGAAAAATAATCAGAAATTCAGAGAACCCTGAAGAAGCTTTATAAAGTAAACTTAGTTCATGGAAGTCAGTGTGCTTCAAAACTAGTGTGCTTACAAGCATTTTTATTTCAGCAGATACATGCACCTGTTACCCATGAAACTTTTGTGAAAGGATAGCAATGTGTGTTTCTGAGATGTGTTCCCAAACACCACTCAGCATTAGGAATTTGAGGGTTTGTTTCCATTTAGTATTGATTTGCATAGTTTCTTATCTACCTCCGTTTTCTTCCCTGCCCTTCCTAATTTGAAGAGGAAATTTGAATTTTTTTTTTCCTCTACATTATTTTCACTAGGAGATACTGAAAAGACTTGATCCAAAATTTGCTGAAGAATGGATTCTCTGTGGGGAAATTGTTTTTCTATTTACAGAGGTGCTGGGAATATTTTCTTCCTTGCATTTCATTCCAGCAGTAATAAAAGGAGTTGGCGCATGTGGGTAAAGAAATTCTGTCGGGGAGGGGTGGGAAATGGTCTAGTTGATTATTACTATTTACATACTACCATATATAGTGTTCAACTTGGAATTGATTTCATAACTTAAAACCATGACATTATGAGAGTTTATTAATAACGTAGCAGAATAAATGTTAAAATAGGCTTGAGCGGTTTTTATAAAGCTTAGAAATTGCCTAGGATATGATACTCATTTAATTACAATAATCCAGTAGTCTAGTGTACAAAAACTTTAAAGTTTAAGTTTACTGCCACTTGTGGGAGGGTGGATTGAATTTTTTAAAAAGATGAACTGGTAAATTTTTTGTTTTTATTTATAAGACTGGCTTGTATGTAAATAGGAGTGTGTGTTTTAAGAAATTAATATGCTACACTATTTAATAAAGGAGGAATCTTTTAGTCTGAGAATTCGGCCATGCATTGAGGACAAACTAGGGAATTCAGCTTCACATGAACAGGTTTCAGACATTGACGTTACTACAAGTCCCAAAGGGAGAGGTGACAGACCACCTCAGAATGACAGGGAACTGAGGCCTAATAGGATATATAGCCGAAAACGTGGATTTCCCTCAAAGGTATACTTAACAATATTAATTTGGGAAGTCTCTAAATGAGCATCTCTTTTGTTCATATTTCCTCTTCCTTACTTGCTTTACGTTGTTGCTATTACTCTTAAATATATGTTAACGTGGATAGTTAGTAGGCTATAATTTGCTATTGTAAAATGTACTTAGTGTTTTTATTTTCTGCTCTCTTGTGTTCCTCTGGCATCTGTTTTTAATTTGCATTAATAAAGGATATGAAATTTTATCCAGTTTTCTTTTTTTGTTATTGAGAGCTCAATATAGAGCTTAAACATTGATTTTTTAGTTGCCTATTATCTTTGATATTTGTGTTCATGACTAAATTCTGATAGCACTTTTATTTTCATCATTAATTAAAGAAAAGGAAAATAAAGCAAGCTCATTGCTTTCCTGTCTTGTAAGAGTAAAGTATTTTTGTATTGTTACTTAGTTTATATTTCTGTTTCTTTTGGAAAACTCTTCATTCTTTTTTTTAAAAAGTATCCAGCTGACTTATTTGTTAATGTTTGCTCAAAATGTTTTTTTTCCCCCATGATTTTCATAAAGGCATTTAGGAAGAAGTTTTTAAGACTATTACTTGTATAGTTCACTAAAAATAGTTTGACTAAAAAAAAGCATTTATAAAGGTTCTCATATTCATTTATCTAGAGTAAAATAGTACTTTGCTAATTGAGTATACAAAAAACAAATTCCATGTTTCATAACTCACTATATTTTTTGTTACTGTTTAAAAATGATAAAGTGTAAGTAACCTTTCTAGGTGTTTTAACATTCCTCCACCCACCCACCCACCCACCCCCCGCCCCCATCTCCCACAAGAGTTTGAGGATACAATTTGAAATTAACTGTGGTGCTCTTTCGCTAAAATAAGCAAAAGGTTCCTGGTATTCACAGAATAAAGTAGCTGATTATTTTTAAAAGTAATACCAAAGTTTCTTTGAATAATGTTCTTATAAGTGAATATTTCCATCTCTTAAATAAGTTTCTTGGAGGTTATTCCAGTATGATTCTCTTTAATCATCTCATTCCTTAGTTCTGTCAGAACTTTGTTCATAAAATGATTTTAATTTCTTAGAAAAACTATTAATTCCCACCAAGTAACTATTCTTTCTCGGCTCTACAGAATCTGTTGTTTTCTCTACCCCACTTTCATTCTTCATTAACATCCTTTCAAAATGTAGTACTTTTGTTAGGTGAGTAGGAAAAGAAGTTGAGATCTTAACTGAGATTTTCAGTTTAAAGCAGTCTTGTGAGTTGTAGCTTGATATGAAATGACTGATATTCTCAAGCTGCCTATAGGCACAGAATCCATTTTGTACAATATTTTATAGTCAGGATAGCATTCTGCATAATTTTTTAAAAGAAACATTCCACTACTACTCATGCCTTCGTTGTTTTCCCATTTTCATCTTTCCCCCCACACTTTATCTCATCTCAGAGAATTTAATAAGCTAATAAAATGTCCTAGACCTGGGTTTTTTTGCTTTTCTTTTTATCATTTCCAATTATTTCATGTGGGTTAGTTTTCTCTCCTAAACCAGACTATTCTTCAGAGATTGCGTCGTAGAATTCTTGTTCAGAACTATCTAAACACATAATTTTGGGGCACTGAATGGTGTAAAACACACTAAACTAGATCTGACTCCCCCCACATGTGATACTGGATAAATCATAGCTTTATCATCTCTGGGATTATAGTTCCTCACCTTTCATCTGAAAAACAAAATTAGAATACATGTCCAAAGTTCTTTCAGCTGTAAAAATATATTTGCATTCATGAAGAATTACTGGAGGAACTTTAGTTGATGAGAGAAAGAGAAGACTTATGGTCTTCTGAAATTGGACTGTTACTGGTATGCAATTCAGGATCTTATTTTTAAGATAACTATTTTTTAAATCTTTAAGTGTTTTTTGAAGGTGACAAAAAAGATGTTTAAATAAAAAAACATAATTGGAGAGTGGCCTACCCTCCTTTTTTGGATTTCTGTTGCATGCACTATCTTCTTGACATGGTCTTATTTCTGTTTTCTCATTTTCTCTTTCTTTATATTTGATCTAGTCCCTACCTCCCTTCCTCCGTCAGCTTTTCTGATATATATATTTTTTTAAAGATTTATTTATTTTTGCATACAAGCTGGGTGCAGGCCAGAGGTGTGGGGTGATGAGAGGGTTCACCCGAGACAGAGTGGGGAGCAGAACAGGCAGATAGATCGAAATACACTGCTGAGGGGAGCAATGGGCGAGGCAGGAGAGGTCTGCTGCACCGTGTGGGAATCTCCCTGGTCAGGCATCGAACTTGCACGGCAGCCGCCAAAGGCTCCACAGCGCTGCACTTAATCCGTTGCGCCACCAGGGAGGCCCTGATGTATATTTATATGCATGCAAAATTATTAAGCAGTAATAAATTCCCACTGATATAGAAATTATATAATTCACTTTTGGGTTAGTGAAAAATCTGAAGGTAATAGTTTTATAGTTTAGAACTTGTAATTCTATAGTTTTAGAGTATCAAAGGTTTGCAAATAAGTGTAATTAACAAGAATTAAAGTTCTAGAAAGTTTGCTTTTTAAGAGTCATAGTGATAAAGTGCTTAGTAAACTCTTAGATAGCTATAGGGTTTTTTTTTTTTAAGATTTATTTATTTATACATATAAGCTGGGGTACAGGCCAGAGGCGTGGGGCGGCGACAGGGTTCACCAGAGATAGAGTGGAGAGCAGAACAGGCAGATCAGATATACACTGCTGAGGGGAGCAGCGGGCGAGGCAGGAGAGGTCCACCACACCATGTGGGATTCTCCCCGGCTGGGCATCGAACTCGCATCGCATGCTGCCGACAGCTCCACAGTGCAGTGCTCAACCGCTGTGCCACCGGGGAGGCCCAGCTATAGGGTTTTCTTGAAGTGTAGACAACTTTTGAGATATGGAAGGATTATAAATTGGGTGGAGACATGTATTCTTGAAAGTTTTTTTCCCTGATAACTTTTTACTTTATTTGCATGTTTCTTCTAATTAATTCTCATTAATACTTTGCACTAGTATTTGATTAGTATGAACCTGAAGAAATTTCTGAGTCCTTACACAGGGATCTGTACATATTTGAGTCTGGTTTTAAATTTCACCAGTGACTTTTTGGAATTATTTTAGATCTAATCTGAGAGGGCTAGCTTTTGATAGTTATTCCTCCCCCCTCAAATTGTTTTTTCAAGGTGTCAGCAGTTTTGAAGTAAGCCAAAACTATGAAGAGATGAATTTTGACAGGAATAACTGTAAATGTTAACAAGGTAACTCCACTTATATGGGAGAGAACAGAGTAATAGTAATTAATTTGAAAAGGGCTTTAATTTGTTGGAAATACAAGACAACAGAAAACTCTCCAATAAGTAGTGACCTAACCAGTGTAGATTACTTCATGAATTCTAGTCTGTCAGTACAGGATATAGCACTGACTGGGTGTCTCTGATATGTATATCAACTATCCTAACCATAATATTTCACTACCTGTTTGATCTTCCTGCAGTTGCTTAATTTTGAGCCAGGTACTTAAATTTGCCCATTTACTAATTTTATTATTGCAGACTTACAGTGTAAAGTATTTCCAACAGTTACTCATTCTTATTCACAGTACTGACGAGTTCTGCTTGGAGAGGTAAAAAGGAGTTTTCACATAATATTAATAAAGATTGTTAAAAGAGGAGAGAATTTCTCTTGAACCATATGTGTACCCCACAATTTCTGCAGGAATTGAATGTACATAGGGAAAGTATTTTGGTGAATTTTTACTTTGAAACGAAGTCATTTACCTTTTTCATTTCTCTTAGTAAATTTCATTACTAAGGACACTTAGTAATTACATAACCCCAGTAAAATTTTGATAGCAATGTAATTTTAAAATTGACTAAATATTCCTAAATTAACAGAAATATTTAACATAAATACTAAGTAAAAGCATTGAACTATTAGTATTAGGTTTTTTTTCCAAGAGACAAATCAGTGATTTAAAGAGCCACACTATAGTATAAATTTCATGCTAGTTTGCTTATAATTATTGTTTCTGCATTGTATTTAAATCTTGTTGCTTTGACTATTTTTCTTGTTGGGTGACATTTGAATAGATTAACTATTAACACTTAAGATTTCATAATATTTTTACGAGTGTCACCTATTTAATCTGTTCTCTACTACTTAGGCAAGGTGATAAACTAGCTTGGGGGGGAGTTTCAAGGTACTTTTTTATTCCTCAGACTTAGCTAAGCAAGTACTTTTTTATTACTATTATTAATGAAGTACCATTGTTTTACATTCTTGGTAATTTTTTTGACAACATAGGATTTCTTCCCTCAGATATGGTCACCTTAGCTCTCCCACCAGCAGAGCACCCACAGTCTTCCTCCATAGTTTGCGCCCTCTTCTCCCCCACCTTGAGCATATTTTAAAGGAAAGGTAGTAATGGTATTTTTAATACAAAATATAAAATGTTCTGCCTTGTTGTGTGCTTATATAATGTGATGCAGTTACAGTAAAGCTTTTCACATAAGGTTTGTCAGATAAAAAAATTTTAATTTCTGTCCTTCACCTTTTTTTTTTTTTTTTTTTTGGTCTTTTTGTTTGTATGCTTTTTTACTTAATTTACTTTGGGAATTTCTCTTTATGATTAGCCATGAAAGTGTATGCTTTTCACCATGAAATTACCTAACAATGTCAGAGGCTATCTCTGTATTTTTACTTCTCTTCCTTAAAATCTACTAAAACTGTATGTAGATTTATGTATGTACTTTGCCATTGGTAATTGAAACATGAATGTTAATCATCAGATATAAGTATTGTTGGTCTTATTTTCCAGGCCAGAGATCCTCAACAGGAACCTATAGAAGAGATAGAAAATTTGAAGAAACAGCATGATTTACTAAAAAGGATGTTACAACAGCAGGAACAGTTGAGAGCTCTGCAGGGACGACAAGCTGCCCTTCTAGCTCTGCAACATAAAGCAGAACAAGCTATTGCTGTGATGGATGATTCTGGTATGCTACAGACTTAGAATGTTTTTATAAACAAGATTCAATAAGGTGGATGCTCGTTATCATGTAACCAGATCTTGATTGTTAATTAGATTAGAAAACTACAGTTGAGGCTTACCCTGTCCTTGCTTTTCTCTGGTTATGCAGAAAAGGTTGCAGGGACAACTCCTGGTCATCATACTGTAACGTGCAGACAGCCATCTCGCTCTCCTTTTCATCAGAAAGTACCCTTAAGAGGTAAAAGGGACAGACTGTAGTTTTGGGTTTTTATCTCAGATTGAAAGGCCTCTTGATGATTTTATTTCCCCTTTATATATTATTCAACTGAGATCTGTACTTTTCTCGCCTACCAAAGAAATGCTAAAACCTTAAGTGAGTAGTAAATACATTTATGAAGCTTCGTCAGCTTCTGTAGTTAGTAGTAGTTATTTCAGTTAGGTATTCTATTGTACACCTAGTTTCTTTGAGTATATATCCTATATAGTCTTACTGAAACTCAGAAAAGTTCTTCCCCTCAAAGTCAATGTAATCATTTTAGTGGAAACTGTATTGAATTCCTTAGTCTTAATATTGTTGTTTTTCTTAACACCTTCAAGTGTTTATCAGTAACCTAAAAACAAATTGCTACTTACTAAAAACTCAATAAAATTAAGGTATATTCTCATAATCTATATCCACCATTCCACTCTAATAATTTATTTCCTGGAGGTCTCTTTTAGATCCTCACTGACATTACCGTGTTGTTACTCAGTTTTATCCTACTGTCCACACCTAACCCACTGGCTCAGTCTTCTGTTATACATAATTTAATTTTGCATTTTCATAAGGAACTTTACAAATTCCAAGTAACTTATTTTTTAATATATAGTTACATATGATATATGTAGTATAGTACATAGTAATAATTATACAGATTTTCATTCTCATTTTTCCCTTAGAAAATCCAAAGTATCTTTAGCTTTTACATTTATATTTAGGAAATAGGTAAGTTAGGGAAAAAAACAAATATTTTATTGTAGTGACCAATACTAGTTTAGTTAATAACTAACCTTTTAAATACTTTTTTAAAAATAGATTGCACGTTTGATTTCAGATTTCAAAGACTTGATTGTATTATTTCAAATAGTTATATTTACATCCTCTCCTTTGGTCATCACAAAATTACAGGTTAGCTGTTAGAGCTTTTTTCCATATTCGGGAAGGAACTCAACACACAGTTTGCAAGTTATCTAGGCTTATTAGTAGAGTCAGATCTCTTGAATTCTAGGTCAGGTTCTTTTAGTCTTAAATATGAACATTCATTTTTTAAATTAGCAGATAATTTCTTTTTTCAAAAGTTTATTATTATGAGACAGAGACCAGGAATAGGATTAACAAAAGTTAAAACTGAATTTACTTTATATACTATTTCAAAAGAATTTTTGGTTATTAATTTTAAAGCTGATTTCTTTTTATATTTGAGACTTTGCAGGGAAAACTGATGAAAAACCAAATTTATAGTATTTAATAGTCTATATAAAGAGGTAATAGAGTTGTAATGTGGAAGAATGCTAGCTTGCTAACTAGCAAATTGTGAGTTATCTCAACTTTAGCTTTTTTAATTCGGATTAAATATGTGGGTTTCCAGCCAGCTCTGAAATTCTAATTTCTCAGTGAAAAAAACTAGTATTTTCCTTAAAAAAAAAGCAATTTATATTATCTCTGTGAAGAGCATAAGGATGGAACTGTTGGGTAGTAGAACAGTAACTATTATCAGAATCGTCACCAAGATATGTAGCCTTAGGAAGATAAAAACCATAGTCTTTTAGAATGGCTTGTGTTACAGTTAATTCTTCAATAAATTATCTATTCTTCTCTGTCAACTATGGCCATCTGGGTTTGACCCACTGCATGAAATAAGTTTTACGGGACACAACCATACCCATTTGTTTATGTATTATCTGTGGTTATTTTGTCCTACAATGGCAGATTTGAGTCACTGAGACAGAATATGTTCTCACAAAGTCTAACATATTCACTATTTGAGTCTCTAAGAAAAGTTTTCCAGTTCCTATACTAGAGCATATATCTATCCTCTGGGAGAAAGTTAGGATTGAGACCTGTTAGTATCAGCTCTGTTTTTTCAGGCTACCACTTTCCCGGCCAGCCTCCCAACCCAGCCTACCTGTAACCCCACTACATGGAGTCACTATTTTTTAATTGGGATATAACAGTACCCTTTATTTTATGTTGGGATAGAAAGAGATGAACAACTGAACTAGTTTTGTTAGTGTTCCTTTATTTTCAATTAAATGGAAACTTCTAATAAAATAAGTTAGTGAATAAATCTGAAGGTTAATGAGTTTCAAGTTATGTTAGACGAGATTTTTTTAATTTCTTTTTTTCTCCCAAATTTTTAGCTTTTCAGAAATTGAAAAGGTAGTGTATTTGTTTTAGTGAATAATTGATAATTTTCTTTGCAGTTGTAACAGAAACTACAGGCAGTGTATCTGGAGTCAGTATCACATCTGAACTAAATGAAGAGTTGAATGATTTAATTCAGAGATTTCATAATCAGCTTCGTGACTCTCAGGTAGCTTAACTTTTTACATAATTTGAGCTTATAATTACATTAATTGAAATAGTGGTTTTGAGACTCTACTGAACATAAACATGCCTGCACAATGCTTAAAAAAAATGCAAATTCTTTGTCAGTGGGTTTTCCTACACATAATTCCAGTGCTGGTAATTTGGGAACTAGACTTTAAAAAACACAAAATTAAGAGTAGATCTGCACTGAATGAAGTAATAAGTGGAATCTTCCCTTTATATGCTACTAGATGACATATTCTTTTTCTCCTTTCACAAATTGGTAGTGGTTACAACCTTTAAACTTAAATTGTGTTGGAATCTATGTCCTTGCAATATTTTACTAACAATTTTGGGCCTCCCTGGTGCCGCAGTGGTTAAGCGCTGCACTCTGGAGCTTCCAGCAGCGGCAGATGATGCCTGGCCGGGGAGATTCCCACATGGTGCGGCAGATGTCTCCTGCCTTGCCCGCTGCTCCCCTCAGCAGTGTATTTCTGATCTGCCTGTTCTGCTCCCCACTCTGTCTCTGGTGAACCCTCTCACTGCCCCACGCCTCTGGCCTGTACCCCAGCTTGTATGCATAAATAAATAAAAAATCTTTAAAAAAAAATAAAAGAGACAAAATCCTAACTTGTTAAAAAATATTTTACTAACAATTTTAAGAATGTTTTTAAGCTTAATTTCAGAGTTAATAAGTGTTACAATTTGATGACCTTTGTAAATTATGCAAATGCAAAATTTCAATATATGGGAAGAAAGGGTGAATTAATATCTCCATTAGAAATGGATAGGATTAAAGATACATTGTCTCCTGTCTGCTCACCAAGTTTAAGTAAAAGACTATGGTCTAACCATTTTGGAGAGTCATTTAGTAATATAAGATACATTTTTTCCAGTGACCCACCTCAGAGAAATTCCCCCATGTTCACCAGGAGATAATGTTAATAACAAAACCAGAAACAACCTAAATGTCCATGAACAGGAAAATGGATTAATAAGTTATCATATATACAGAGTGTGAAATTCTATATATCTGTAAAGTAAATGAACCAGAGCAAATGAATAAAAAATGAGTTCAAGAAGAATATCACTTACTTTGTTTAAATATATTTATATATACCTAGGAATTAGAAAATAAAAACATGTATAAGAATGGTAGATACCTAATTCTGTATTGCGGTGACCTCTGGAGATAGTAATGGAATTGGGGATTAGTACATGTAAAGCTTTAGTCTGTAACTTAAAAAAAAAATCAGTGGAACTGATGGAGGCTCCCTAAAGGCCTACATGTTAAGTCTCAGTGCTATCACTGCTTTGGCCTGAGTTCAGTCCCTGCCAGGCAGGGCACAGCAGACCTCTCCAGTCTCACCTACTACTCCCCTTAGCCGTGTATTTCAGTAAGTCCACCTGTTCTGCTCGCCTGTCCCTGGTGAATCCTCTCACCCCACACACCTCTGGCCTACACCACAGTTCTTCTATGCAACAATAAATAAATAAATGGAACTAATGCAGATGTAACGAAATATTTAAGATTTGACTAAACCCAGTAGCTTAGTCATTATATGATTAGTGATAAAGCCTTGGTGGACTTTGAATTGTTCATAATTTTTTTAGCTACAGGGTACAGAAAGAAGTAGGAAAACTGATAGGTGAAGTAGTTAAATTTTATGATGGACAGTAGTTCTAAAAAGATGGCAAGGGGAGAATGAGATATTTGAAGACTGATTCTCTTTAAAATGTGGTGTTTATAGCATTTAATTTAGGTCCAGATAGTAATAATGTCCAGTGAATCCAAAACCAGTGCGAGGTTAAATGTGTCTAGAATAGCTTACACATATATACATAGAGATACTCTCCTTACAGTGGCCTATCAGGAAACAGTATGTAATTGGAGATAAGAAATAGAAAAGACATATTGTTAACCACTAGCACAACCTTGGCAAATATTTTTTTCTTTTTATAAGAATATTCATGCATTTTATAAATGAAGATGCAACCTTTAATTGCATTCCTTTTTTTATTTATTTATATATAAGCCTCCAGCTGTTCCAGATAATAGAAGACAGGCAGAAAGTCTTTCATTGACTAGAGAGGCTTCCCAGAGCAGGAATCCATCTGTTTCGGATCATTTACCTGATGAGAAAGTTCAGCTTTTTAGCAAAATGAGAGTGTTACAAGAAAAGAAACAAAAAATGGACAAACTGCTTGGAGAACTTCATACACTTCGAGATCAACATCTGAACAATTCATCATGTAAGTAAATCTGGCTTAGCAATATTAGCGTACACATAAGTATATATGCTGGCACATGATAGCTACTTTGTAAAATATTTGGTGAATTAAATGATCACATATTCCTTATGAAAAATAAAATTTTTATGAAGAAATAGGACTTGCAGGTGAAGACTTTTAAAGTAGCAAGGCATTATATGATAAAAGCCAAATAGAAGGAAGAGCTGTAATTCAGACAATGGAAAGAAGAAAGTTGGACCTAGAAGATAGGTCAGATTTTAATAAGCATAGAATTTTAATAAGGGAAAGGTAGAAAAGAAAGAATTACTAGATACTTGGATATTTTTGTAGTTTTTAGAATATTCAAAATTTTTTTTCAAAAATGAATCCAAATTAGTACTTTAATTTAAAACCTATGAACCTGATTTATAAAGTATTTATATGAAAAATAGATAAAAAGCTTACATAGTACATATTGTTTAATGCAGAAAGTCCATAACTTAAATTCTTTTAAAAATACATAGTCATCTCAGATGGGCTAGGAAAGGCATAGTCATTCTAGTTAAAGTAGTTATGTTAGTTATATAGGAAAGGCAGTAGTCTTCCTAGTTAAACTGTGGGACCTAGTTTTTCTGCCTTACATAGGTTTTACTTTTCTAATTCATATCTAGTTGCTAGTTCTCACTTGCTTTCCTCATACTGTCTTCTGGAGCCTGGCTCCTGCCTCCTGCCTCCTACCCAGTTAGTGATAGGTACTTTTGCATTGGAAATTAGACTTAGTAGGGGCAGCGTCAGTGGTCAATATTCTTCAGCATCCTAGCTGCTGTCTTAAGAAAAGGAAAAGGCCAGAAACATCTTGGACTCCCTGTTGTTATTTTTTTACCTATCACCTGTTTCTCTGACACCCCCAAAAGAATCTTACTGTTTTTGCCCTTACTGTTATGCCTTCATTTCCCCTGAACCTCTGGTTTCTTCTTAGATTATAATCTAATCACAGTGCGTAGCCTTCCTAAACAGAAGAAACACTTAAAATACTAATGTTGTACTCAAGACCTTGTGGTCATTTTACACACATAAAGAAAATAGCACTCTGTCCACTAATGACTTTGGAAAAAGTCATCCCCGCCACCCCACACTGGGAAACTGAGGGCACAGCAAAAGGTATAGCAGTCAAGAAATAGTGTGAAGAGGTTTTGTGGGAACCAGCTATAGCAACTATGGCATTAAAGTGAGCAACAAATAATTTTCATTGCTGTGGGAAAGAGATAAGTGACAGTTTTTCTTTTTCTTTTTTTTTTTTTGAAGTAATTTTGCATTATAGTATTGTAGACATTGTAATTGTGCATTACTGGGAATCACTATATACTATATTGTATATACAAACTGTCCTTCCTCATTCCATTATCCCAATTCTTCTGATTTAACCACTCCACCTCCCTTTGGGTAACCACTAATTGGTTTTAATTACATATTTTGTTTTATTTAGTTTATCTGTTTGTTTTCTCTATACCACATATGAGTAATATCACATGATGTGTCTTATTTCACTAAGCATAATACCATCCATACTGTTGGAATGGCAGGATATCCTCTTTTTTTTTTTTTTCATGACTGACTAGAGAATTAACCATCTAATTAGAAAAGTTTATTGCTAAATAGTATTTCATAGTATTTTTTACCACAGTCACTTGATCAATTTTGTTCTATCTTTTGAAACATGAATAGTTTTCTTTTGAAGATCGGCTGTAATTCCTTTGAATTATAGATTTGGAACACCCTTAGGGACCTACTCTGTTAGGACTGTTCTGTAAAGATGTGTAGATGGTATACTGTACATCATTATACAGCAACCCTTTTTAACTTACCCGAGGAATTAATTCTAACAAAGGAGTACTCTTCCCAAGATAGAATATGATCATTGCTGTTAGTATCCATTTTTTTCTTACTCTTTCCCTTCTGTTTTTAACTGTTTGGTTGAGGGATATATTATTATTAAACAAGTGGCATGGGCATTATATCCCTAAATTTCTAAAATTTAAAGCTATAGATTTAAGATGCTAGTGAATTTGGCTTACTATTTTTCTGTATTCAGTCAAATTGTGAATGTTAGTAACTGATCTTTTTATTTATTTATTTTTTGGTAGTTGTGCCTTCTTCAGCCTCTCCACAAAGGAGTGTGGATCAACGAACTACAGCCTCAGCTCCCTCTGCTCCTGTGGGCTTAGCACCAATTGTCAATGGAGAATCCAATAGCCTCACATCACCTGTTTCTTATCCTGCTGCTTCTCTAGTTTCTCAGAATGAGAGTGAAAATGAAGGCCATCTAAATCCAACTGAAAAACTCCAGTAAAACATTTTTTACAAATATTATTTACATAGATTAGAATTAAATATGGGAATAAATTCTGAGGTTTTCCTCCTTTATGATGAAAGTTTTGGAAAAACTGATTTAATATGATAAACATCTTTAAGTGGTATGGTGGGAGAAGTAGTGTGTGTTTTATATGTGCATCTTAAGAGTTGTCCAAGAGAAATGGTACATTGTAATAACAGATAATTTCCTTGAACTAATGTTGTTCCCATTTTCCACTTACGGTTTAGGAGTAACTGTGACTACAGATAAAACCCCTATGTTCAAAAGACCTAGACCCCAGGTTCTAGAATCAGATAGTCCTGAAATTGTATCTCACAAGTCTGTGTGACTAGACAAATATCTTAATCCCCACTGAGCCGCTGATTGTTCACATGCAAAATGGGGATGATAATATACCTGCTTATACGGGTGTTTTAGGGATTTAAAAAAACATTGGCATAGTTCTTGGCACTTAGAAAGACTCAACAAACTTAACTGTTATTTTTCATAAACATACACTTTGTAGATCTCTGTATGTTGCAGTGAATGCCTGCATACCCATTTTGATTGAGAGGTAATATTTAAATTGAATATCCAGTACTTTCCATTTTTAATATTCAGAAACCTGGGAATATTTTTGACATTGAGTTTTATGCTGTTAATATTTATACCTACTTAAAGTGACACTTGAAAATGCTTTGTCCCAGATACAACATAAGGAAATACAGTGATAAAATTTTGAGTAAGGTATTCTTAAAATTCATTACTTTATAGTCACACCCCTTGGATGTTTGGCTAGGTCTAAATTTTGCGCTGGCTGCTATTAAAATGAAAATAATGTAGGTTTTAACTTGCAAAAAAGGCTATTCAATATATTTTGTTTATCAGGAAGTTAAATGAAGTTCGAAAGAGGTTGAATGAGCTAAGAGAATTAGTTCATTATTATGAACAAACATCAGATATGATGACAGATGCTGTAAATGAAAATACAAAAGAAGAAGAAACTGAGGAGTCAGAATATGATTCTGAGCATGAAAACTCTGAACCTGTTACTAACATTCGGTAATTTTTTAAAGTTCGATTTTCTAACTTATCCTAATGTAGGGCCTTTAGTACAGAACAAAGCCCTCTCAGTAGTGTTGTCTTTCACTAAAACTTCTTTTAAGTCTGCTGTTTTTGTCAATGTAATCATACTTGTCCTGTAAAGAAAACAAATAAGGAAATGTTGATTTGGTAGTTTAGTAAATTTGCTGTTTGTTAGGTCAAAAGTGAGTAAATCATGAAGTATTTAATTTAACCTTCACCTACTTCTTTATTTTTAGTTGTAATTCATTTTTCAGATATTTTCTTCTTAAATTTTCAAATAGCAGAAAGTTAATAAAATGCAAGAGCCAGTTATTCACAGTTGGAATTTAAATGGAAAGTAGTCAGTGATTTGTGAGGTTTGGGATTGTTGTAGTTCTAAACTTTTTATTTACCTTAAATAATATCAGGCTTTTTTCTTTCAGAAATCCACCAGTAGCTGCCACCTGGAATGAAGTAAATAGTAATTCCAATGCACAGTGTGTTTCTAATAATAGGGATGGGAGATCAGTTAATTCTAATTGCGAAATTAATAACAGATCTGCCAACATACGGGCTCTAAACATGCCTCCTTTAGGTATGATTGATATATTCAATTTTGATATATCCTTGGGGAGTGGATTCTCTTTCATTTGTACTCTTAACGTTTATTAAAAAAATTTATTTCAATGATACATGTTTTCAGCAGATTGTCGATATAATAGAGAAGGAGAACAGGGGATTCATGTTGTACAGGATGAAGATGATGAGGATGAGGATGAAGCAGAAGAGGAAAGAGTCAGTGGTGCTTCCTTATCTAGTCCTAGGAGCAGTCTGGTTGATGAGGGTCCAGAAGATGCTGAGTTTGAACAAAAGATCAATAGACTTATGGCTGCAAAACAGAAGCTTAGACAACTACAAGATCTTGTTGCTATGGTACAGGTAAATACTGCTTGTTTTTTGTTTAAGTTTTATCAAAAATAATAGTGCTTTAAAGTAAAATATGAGATGTTACCAGTCCCACATGACGCAAAGACTGTAGTCTTCAGTAAAATAAACACACTAATTTTGGTAATATTTATACTGGATCACAGTCCTATCATTTGTTTATGTACTGCTTATGGCATCGTCTGCACTGAGTAGTTTTGACAAAGAGAGTATGTCCCACAAAGCCTAAAATATGCACTAACCCACTCTAATAAAAAAGGTTTGCGTCTCTAACATAAGGAATATATTGTGCTAATAGATCCTTAAATCTGGAATATAGTAAACTCAGCAATAAAAGTATACTAGTATAATCACACCAACATAATTATCAAACACATATTGTCATTATTGGGTAATTGGGTAATTGACAGCTCAGAATTTAAATGCACTATATTTGCCATTGGTAGAAGATGAACTTCATTGTTCTTTAAAATTCTTGTCGTTTCTCTACTACTTTGATTTTTATGTATGTTTTACAAATGGGTAATATTAAGATATGAATTAAGTAATATCAAGATTTTAATAGAATGGTGCTGTTTTAGGATGATGATGCAGCAGATCAAGGAGTTCTTTCTGCCAATACTTCAAATTTGGATGATTTCTACCCAGCAGAAGAAAGCACTAAACAAAATACAAATAACACTAGAGGAAATGCCAATAAAACACAGAAAGATGTCGGGGTAAATGAAAAGGCAAGGTGTGTTAAACTTAGGACTTTCATTTAATTAAAATTTAGTGGTTATTCAAGAGATGTATTCAACCTAGGTGCTTTATTATATCATGTTTAATGTTATCAGATATATTGAAGTCCACAAATGTCAATTCATTTGTAGAGAGAAATTTTATGAGGCTAAACTGCAGCAGCAACAGAGAGAGCTCAAACAATTACAGGAAGAAAGAAAGAAATTGATTGAGATTCAAGGGAAAATTCAAGCATTGCAAAAAGCATGTCCTGACCTACAGGTAATTAGGAAATGTTTTTCCTTCCATTTGACTGAAAAAAGATGTTTAAAATCTAATGTTTCATAGCATTTTTATGACTAATGAAGTAGAATAAGTAAAATGGGTGAGGGCTATACATTTACACTGTGGAAAAGATAGCACACAGGACCGAACTTCAGTTATATCATTTCTTTCAGTAGACTAGCTACAGATTTAGAACATTTGTAACATAAAATATTTTGATTTGAACTTTGTAGTTAAGACTAGTATTTCCATATTTTATTAATTTAAAATACTTAAAGCCTTTAAGCCATCATGAGTTATCTAAGGAAATTAAGACATTAGAATGTTAAATGTGTGTACTTTGGCTTATTATATAGTACTTTATGCATGGGCCTTTGAGACTGAACAGAGAATGAACAATCTTTGACCACATAAATAATCAGGAGTAGAAGTCAATATGGGAAGGGAATACCATTTCTTCTTGAGATTTTTTTCTGCAATTGATTGGTTAACTTTATTCTTCAGTGAGGTTTTATTTTTCAAAGAAAGGGAAACACATCAAATGTTTTTAAATATAACTTTTATTTTCTATGTTCTTAAACCTTTTCTACTTTATCTAATCCTTTTCATTGATTAGAATAATGTCCAGAGGACCATATGCCAGTGTTTGGTTGAGTGTATGAACTGTATTCCTCTTGTCCTTGTTCTTAAGGGTTACTACTAATCAACTTTAGCCTGTATATTCACCTTTGTTTTCTTATGTCAGTTTTTCTGTGGATCATGATGGCAATTCAGGTCTGATAATAAAGTAAATATGGTATTAGAATTCTATAGAGGTGAAAATAACTGCTTTATGAAATTAACATAACTGCTTTAATTTCTCCTAATAGTTTTTACTGATTCTTTTTTAGCTTTCAGCCACTGGTGCTGGTAATTGCCCCACAAAAAAATACATGCCAGCTGTTACTTCAACCCCAGCTGTTAATGAAAATGAAACTAGTACAAGCAAATCTGTTTTTGAGCCTGAAGACTCTTCAGTAGTAGATAATGAGGTATTATATATTGTACTCTATTGTTCCTGAGCTTTAAGTCACATCTTAAGTATACTTTAGAACATTTGTGAGATTTATTTTTAAATGTAGTCTGTTTTGTATCTTTTAATTAGGGAAAGAAATTAAGTAATTAAGTTGGGATCTTTTTAAAACAGTCTTGCTCTTTATTAGCTAATATTTGGCAGAACTACATAATGAGTAGTTAAAGCAAATAGTAACCATTTGGTGGTTAGAAAGACCTATCCTTTGGTGTTTATTCATGTGTGATTCATAGAATACATCATAACTCTCTAACTCCTCGAAATATATTTGGGTGCTGCTTGTTTTCATTAAGTGAATATTTGCCTAATTCTTATTCATTAAAAGATTCATTAAAGATTCATTAAAAGATTACTTAGTATACAAAGATATTGCAAATGTAGAAAGGATTGAGTGAGAATAGAAAGTTTTGTTGGTACTCATAGTATTAGCCTATTATTTTTTAAGACTAATTCAAATCAGATGTTGACACTAACTTGATTCTAATTTTCGGAAATATAGCTGTGGTCAGAAATGCAGAGACATGAGATGTTAAAGGAAGAGCTGCGACAGAGAAGAAAGCAGCTTGAAGCTCTGATGGCTGAACATCAGAGGAGGCAAGGTCTGGCTGAAACAACATCTCCAGTGACTGTTTCATTGAGAAGTGATGGGTCTGAAAACTTATATACTCCTCAACAAAGTAGAACAGAAAAGTAAGAATGGATGAAATCACTTTCTTAGTTCACCTTCCTAAGGCCTACTAGCCAGGTAGCCTTTTCACTCAAGGAAAGTTGAAAGTTGGAGAAGAGGGGGTATTTAGTTGGATAAACTTTCCAGGGAGTATAATTACTCTTGTAATTTATTTGAAACATTGTTTTGTGGAAGATAGAGTAAACATATTCTGTATAACAGTAGTGGGGAGAGTATCACCTATCTGATAGTTACTGTGCACAAACAAAATTTTATATATACACAAATGCGTGTGTGTGTGTATCTATCTATATAAATATATTTAGTACAATATCTAGTACATAGTAATTGATAAAAGTATTTAGCTCATCTCCCGAATGATCTTGTTTTATGTTTCTTAATTGCTAGAACAATGGCAACTTGGGGAGGTTCTACCCAGTGTGCACTAGATGAAGAAGGAGATGAGGATGGTTACCTCTCTGAAGGAATTGTTCGGACAGATGAAGAGGAAGAGGAAGAAGAGCAAGATGCCAGTTCCAATGATAACTTTTCTATCTATCCTCCTAACAGTGTGAATCATAACCCTCATGGTGCAAAGGAAACTAAAAATAGGTTAGTTCCACAGTTTTAATTTTTGCCTAATTTGAGTAGTCTTAGGTCTGCTGTTAACACTTCGTGTGCTGGTGCCCTTTAAATTTACCAGCCCTTGGGGCCGGCCATTTTCTCTGCCACCGCATGAATGATATAAGCATTCAATAAAACACACACAACTCCTGAACTACTGGATATTAAGAAAACTGTAATATCTCTCATAAAACACCTTACACTTTCACCAAAATAATGTGTAAAGCTTCTAGACAGAGTACGATCAAAGAAATAGCTCCAAGTAGTTGCAAATAAATCCACCGTGGCATGAAAAACCGGAGACTAGATGAACACATATTAATACATGAGCGGCCACCTGATACTGGTGACAAAAACACATACTAATACGTGAGCGGACCACAAAGTGTTAAGCAACTCTTCAGTTCTCTGAACCAAGTGGGTATGCTACAATTCAATTATGACACTAACTTTTTGGAGTTAGGACAAACCACAAGTTTAAAGGACTCAGTTCCACAAGACTGCCCTCACTTATAATGCCAGTCATAAATTCCAAGCCCTTGGGTACTCACACACTTATCTCTGACTTAGCTATGAGTTTGGAGATTCCCACAATCCCTTTTCAGGTTCTGTAATTTGCTAAAACACTCATAGACTCAGGAAAACACTTAGGTTTACTGAGTTGTTATAACAGCTACAACTTGGGAATAGCCAAATGGAAGAGGGGGAAGCATTGGGGGGGAGGGGGTATGTGGCTTCCCTCCCTGCACTTCAGTGTATCCACCAAGCCAGAATTCTGTTTTATGGAGGCATCACTACATACACATAGTTGATTAAATCATTGACACTGGTAATTAAAAGCTCAAAATTTCCAGCTTCTCTCTTCCCTGAAGGTTGGGGGATAGGTTGAAAATTCCAATCTTCTAATTACCTGGTTGGTTTTTCTAGTGACTCCTCATCATGAAGCTCTCTAGGGCCTACCAAGAGCCCAGCAAACTTGAATGTGATTGAAAGGAGCTTATTCTGAATAACTGAAGACACCTGTGCTAAGAGTTTTAGGCGCTCTGTCTTAAGAACCTGGGACAAAGACCCAGTATGTTTTATTATACCAGAAGAGTGTCATTGAGACAGATCCCAACTAGACCGGACCATGATTCATAAGCTTTGATCTTTGCTTCTGTTTTGAGGAATTAAAATTTTTTTAATCATTATTAGTGAAAAGGTCTATCAACAAAAAGAGTCACTATCTTTTTTTATAATAGTTGTTTCATGAGTAAAGATGGTTACATCCAGTTGATGATGGAATGTTATATGACTAAGCTTAAAGCATGAAGATTGGAGAAATGTTTGTGAATTTTTTTTCTTCCCCATTTTGTAGAATACAGAATTACATGGATACCTCTGTAAAACAGATGGAAAAAAGACTGGGAAAGAGTATTTAAAATTTTTTCTTTGGAAAGAATTTTTTTTTAAACTGTAGAAAGCTAGAAATCCTTTCCATACTTAGTAATTCCTTTGAACTTTAAAAGAGGAAACTGACTTATGGATCAGGGGATCAGGATTTATTGACAGATTTTAAAAATCAAATAATTACATATGATCACCCAATGCTTTAAATCTTAGGTGGAAGAACAAACGTCCTTTTTCAGCAGATGGAAATTACCGTCCTTTAGCCAAGACAAGACAACAGAACATTAGCATGCAACGCCAGGAAAACCTTCGTTGGGTGTCAGAACTCTCTTATATAGAAGAGAAAGAACAATGGCAAGAACAAATCAACCAGTTAAAGAAACAGCTTGATTTCAGTGTCAGTATTTGTCAGACTTTGATGCAAGACCAGCAGGTAGAGTTCACTCTGAAAGTTAAAAATATTTTAATATAGTTTGTGAAGCAGTACAAATTTTTTCCAGGTCATCAGTGACTCTTTATGAACATTTTCCTCCCTATAGACTCTGTCTTGTCTGCTACAAACTCTCCTCACCGGTCCCTACAGTGTTATGCCCAGCAATGTTGCATCTCCTCAAGTACACCTTATAATGCACCAGCTGAACCAGTGCTATACTCAGCTCACTTGGCAACAAAATAATGTGCAAAGGTAATCTTTTTTTTTGAGCAGTGAGACTATATAGTTAAAGTACTAAAAATGAGCAAGGGTGTTTCTGGAAGAAAAGGACATCAGCCAAATTGTATATCTGAACATTTCTGAACACCCGAGAACTTTATAAGTAGTGATTTGCCCAGTCTTCCCTTTTAGTATGGTAGACTTAAATAACTGAAGACATCTGTCACCCAGAGGTGCTAAGAGTTTTAGGAGCTCTGTCCTGGGAACCTGGGACAAAAAGACCCAGTATGTTTTATTATACCAGAAGAGTGTCATCAAGATAGATCCCAACTAGACTGGACCAAGATTCATAAGCTTTGATCTTTGCTTCTGTTTTGAGGAATTAAGACTTTTTAAATCATTACTAGTGAAAAATTTATAGTTTAGGGCCTCCCTGGTGGCGCAACAGGTTAAGCGCAGCACTTTGAAGCTATTCAGAGCCACTGCAGCACGAGTTTGATCCCCAGCCAGGGAGATTCCTACATGGCACAGCAGACCTCTCCTGCCTCGCCTGCTACTCCCCTCAACAGTGTACTTCAGTAGATCTGCCTGTTCTGCTCCCCACTCTGTCTCTGGTGAATCCTCTCACCACCTCACACCTCTGGCCTACACCCCAGCTTGTATGCATAAATAAATCTTTTTTAAAAAAAGCAAAAAAGAAATTTATAGTTCAACTTTAGATTTATAGATTTACATTAGGAATTCGTGGTGTGTAAATTATATCAGTAAAATTTAAAAGACAATAAAATCATTTCTTAGAGTTAAACCTACTGTCTTACAGAAGTACTAAGTTCAGTTCTTGTTCTAAAACTTAATGAATTAAGGACAAGCAAATATTCATTGGAGTAACTGTAAGAGCATTAGTCTATTATATATGCTTATATAAGTCATTTCTTAGGTATATTTTTTCTGAATAAAAATAGATGGTGATCTGATTTTTACATTACTGACGTCTTAAATTCTTATAGGTTGAAACAAATGCTAAGTGAACTGATGCGACAACAAAATCAGCATCCTGACAAACCTGGAAGTAAGGAAAGAGGCAGCAGTACATCACACCCTCCTTCTCCCAGCTTATTTTGTCCTTTCAGCTTTCCAACACAGCCTGTAAATTTGTTTAACCTACCTGGGTTCACTAATTTTTCATCATTTACACCAGGTAAGTGACTGAAAAGGGGAAAATAAACTATTTGAGAATGTAATTTGTATATTGTGTGGATTTTTATTATTTTCTTGGAATGGTAGAAAATGTTTGCAAAGGAGGTGACACACTGTTGATTCGTCATAGTGAACACTTAATCTTAACATGATTGCTAATGAAATCATTTCATGAATGATTGCTTATTAAAGAACTACCCTGTCCGCCAGGCACTGTATAACATGAGGAAAGTAAAAATGAATAAGACAGTGCTTTTCTAGAAGCGCTTCATGTCTTGTTAGGGAGATAAACTACTAGACTGAAGGTGAGTACTTTGGTTAGATTTTAATTTTAAGTTAGGCTTTTATTCAGATATTTTTTGTACTCATACCAGACACTGCATAAATGATAGGGCCTCAAAGATCATTTACATTTTAAGGACTTGAGTCTAATGAGGAAACAAAAAATGCTTAATACAGTGCCCTGAGATCTATGGTAGTGGTACAAATGAGGTGGATAGCATAGTCTGCCTTCTGGCAAGTGATTGTCAACAAATCTGTTTATTCCAGAAAAAGTGATTTTAAACTTAAGAAATAGAATTTATTTCCTGGGAGATTAGAAAGGGGAAAGGCTTTCTTATCAATGGAATCACTTAGAGTAACAAAGCAATCAAACAGATCACTTAGGGCATTTAGAGGTCATGGAGTTTGGCAAGGGAAGAATAATCGATGTGCTTGAAGAGCAGCCTGAGCCTTTTGTGCTGTGCAAGACAGCTTAGACTTTCTGTGGCAGACCAGGGATGCCACTGAAAGATTCTGAGCAGGCAACAAGCATGAGATTTATAGTTCAGAAATACTACACTGGCAAGTGTTAAGTTGAGTTTGGAAGGAAGGGACTAAGTATAGATGGTGACTAGAAAGCTGTTGCAGTAATATCAAGGAAAGAATGATAGCTTGACAAATGTAATGGCAGGAGGCATAAAGAAAAAGGAGTAATTGAAAAGACATTTTGGAAGTTAAGTGACCTGTTAGATGAGGTGAGTCATGGAGGAGGAGTTAAAGGTGTTTGTTAGGAAATACAGGAGAAAAGGGTTGGTAGGGAAGGGGTATTGTGAATATAAATAAGAGATCACTGTGTATTTTTTGAACAGGAGTATAAAAACAGTGGCATTAACAAACATAACAGTCTTTTTATTCCTGGGTTTTAGTTAATATTGGCAGCAAACTTCTTGAGTAGGCTTTATGTAACAAATAATAAAAAAAAAAAAATTGCACATGTAGTTCCTTTTCACTGTAACATACTCTTGCCAGTTCTGTTCAAAGTCTATTTATTCTTTCACATATTAGTTCAATTTTATGAAACTTTCCTATGCCTCCTTATTTCCCCCCAAGTTGTTAGTCAGTTGCAAATTCCTCAGATATGTACTATGTTAAATAGTGATAATTAAATTTTACTTTCCCAATTAGAGTGAGAAGAACATAAACTTTGGAGTCAATGCAGACCCAAGATCTAATCTGCTTTCCGTTTACTAGATTTTGATCTCTAAGCCTGTTTTCTCATTGGTAGAAGTAAAATGGTAAAATTTCCAAAGTGTTGCTTTGAGCATTGAACAAAATGACATGTAAAGTGCCATCAGTTGAGTGTGGCACCCAGTAATAATTTGCTAAATGTTAGGTACTATTATTTCTAGCTTTTAGCCCTTAAGGAAATGAGGATCATTATTTATCTTTGTGTCACAGGTGCTTAAAACATAGTGGGCTGAGCTGTAAACAGGTGATGGAATAACTGTTAGTTTAATTGACAATTTTTTATCTTGTTGGATTTAAATGGCACATCTAATTAAAACTGTCTTAATTTCATGCAAAGGCTAACAGTGCTTCTTTACTTTTATGTATTAGGTATGAATTTCAGCCCTTTATTTCCTTCTAATTTTGGAGATTTTCCTCAGAATATTTCTACACCTAATGAACATCAACAGCCATTAGCCCAGAATCCTTCAGGGAAAACAGAATATATGGCTTTTCCAAAACCATTTGAAAGCAGTTCTTCTATTGGAGCAGAAAAACAAAGGTATTTGACTAAAACATAATCCATTGTTTGCTTAAACACCACTTTTGTGATTATATATGATTTTATGTACTTTGAAGACACAGGAAGTTTATTTTGATAGTTTGGTTTGATAGTGTTGGGGATGTAAAACTTTGACGTCTTACCAGATGTCTCTCAGGTATATACCTGTTGCTAACTGGTTTTTTAGCAGGGTGTCCTGTAAAATCCTTTCTAGAAGAATATGACCTGATATATAGAGTGTTGTTTGGTTTTTTTGAAGCGTTATTTATGCATACAAGAGCTGGGATATAGGCCAGAGGTATGGGGAGGGAGGAGTGAGAGGATTCACCAGAGACACAGTAGGGAACAGAACAGGTGGATCTACTGAGATACACTGCTGAGGGGAACAGTGGCTAGACAGGAGAGGTCTGCTGCGCCATGTGTGTTAGCTCCCTGGCCAGGGATCGAACTTGTGTTGCAGTGGCTGTGCATAGCTTCCTAGTGCTGAGACTTAACCCTTGAACCACCAGGGAGGCCCCAGTATAGAGTGTTTTTTGACCTTGATTTGATATCTCTCTAAGATTATGCCAATTCACTGATTTATGACTAGAAAGTAAAAACTAATTATGAGAGAATAGTTGTTGTAAAGTGAGGGCTTCTACAGATGATTAATTGCCCCGGTCTAGAATTGGTTCCTAGCCCCATCCAAATGTAAAGTTCAGTACTGTTAGATTATAAAAATTTTAGGCAAAGGAATGTTAGTGATTCATGATGTCCCGTCATAGTTAGGATTTCTTTTTGCTTTTCACTTTTCTTATTTTTCACTTTTCTTATTTTTAATATGTAATTTTAATATGTAATTTTTTATTCAAATAGCTTGAAAGATTAGTTGGATTGGCTCAAATCAGACATTCTCTAAGCATTATTGAGTAGACATATTAAGAGGTCAGATGAAACGGTGTAGTCATGAGCCAGGGTTAGAAAACTTTTCCTGCAAATAACTGGATAGTAAATAATGCAGGTTACTGTGTCATAACCATTCCCTTTTTTTTCACCATCCCCCTTTGCCATTCATTTTTGCATAAGAGCAGACATAATATATTTAAACAAATGTGAATGGCATTGTTCCAATAAAACTTAATAAGCACTGAAACTTGAATTTGTTACAATCTTCATGTGTCACAAACTTGATTGTTTTTCAACTAAGAATGCAAAAAATTATTCGTCACACTCACCCATACAAAAATAAGTAGAAGGCTGAAATTGGCCTGTAAATTGTAGATTTGCTAATCCTTGTCATGAGTTAAATCCTGAAGGTAGTGCATCCTAAATTATATTTTTAGGAATATTGCTGTCCTCCTCATATTCTTGCTCACTGTGTTCCTATGGCATATTAAAAGTTCTGAGAAATCCTGTCAACCTGTTTAACTTTGGTTTGCCTATTTTTTACCAAACTTTTATGACCAGTGAATAACATAATAATATATTAAGCAATGCCACTGTTTAGCAGGTAAAATTTGGAAAATGGAACTAGACCAACAGAATGAGTTTAGACAATATGTGTAGAAATTATTAAGTGCATGGCCACTTGTTTTTACTAAATTCTGGTTCTTTTGGAACTTCGTTAGGTAACACAAATCTGTATATGTTCTCAAATCCTCTACCATAGCTCTTTTCTCAGCTATTCAAATCATTTGTTTTTTTCTTTTATGTCCTGTCTTCTTTGAATTTTCCTTTCCTGCTCTTTCCCTCATGAATGCTAAATCTTTGGTTTGGAACTTTACCAGTAAAATTGATTTAGTAAGAAAGGTACAAAACAAATTTTAAAGTAATTCAGTGTACTAGCCTATATAATATTTACATATCTAATGCATATTTTTGTAAAAATATTTTATTCCCTGTTGATTTTATTTTCCTAAATCTAGTAAACTATAAATTAATTAGATCTGGAATTTTCATTAAATACAGAAATTTATCACTGTAATTTATAAAACTTATTTTCATTGGTAAGGAATCAAAAACAGCCTGAAGAGGAGTTGGAAAACAGTAGGACACCATGGTTATATGACCAAGAAGGTGAAGTAGAAAAGCCGTTTATCAAGACTGGATTTGCAGTGCCTGTAGAGAAACCTACTAGTAGTGGTCGCAAAAATCAATTGGACACCTGTAGGAGAAGACGCCAGTTTGATGAAGAGTCATTAGAAAGCTTTAGCAGTATGCCTGACCCAGTAGATCCAGCAACAGTAACTAAAACATTCAAAACAAGAAAAGCATCTGCACAGGCAAGCCTGGCATCTAAAGATAAAACTCCCAAGTCAAAGAGTAAGAAGAGACATTCTACTCAGTTGAAAAGCAGAATTAAAAATATTGGTGAGTATAGAAGTTTGTTGAATATTGAGCCATGTAAATGTTGGTAACCTTAGTCCAGCACATTGACATAGATGGGTAGGTATTATTGTGACTGGATGGGTAGGTATTATTCTTGACCTACTTAAACAGTCATTTTTAGTAATTTTACAAAATTTATCAAATGTAATTATTTTAAAGTATGGCATTTCTTTTTTTCCTGCTTACTAAATTTCTTTCATCTCCTATGTACATGACTACTACTATTTAGAAAACTAAGATGTTTTCCAAAGCTTGTATGTTACTTGAAAATTAACAATATGCCCAAGTTTTACTATTCGTTTTTATTATTATATCCAACACTTTCGCCATCTAGACTTTAATTAGATCCTTGATTGATTCATTCAAAGAAATATGGACCTTTAATAACCACATTGCAATCTTTAAGTATCATATAAATAAAGCCAGTTTTAGAACAAGTTTACTTTTAGCCCTTTGGGAACAGAATCCTAAAAAGGTTAAATAATATATACATTGAATCTTGCTGGTAAGTATCATTACATTAAAGTAAAGATCCTGGGAAATCCTGTAGTAAAAAATCTACCTATAAACTTGGGCGGGATTTGGGGGTAATAAAACCCTTGAAAAACCTAATGAAAAAATGGGCTATGAAAAAAAATATACAGGCCTCCCTGGTGGCGCAGCAGCTAAGCGCTGCACTGGAGCTGTTAGCTGTGGTGACGCAGGTTGGACGGCTGGCCAGGGACATTCCCACATGGTGCAGCAGACCTCTCCTTCCTCGCCCACTGCTCCCCTCAGCAGTGCATTTCAGTAGATCTGCCTGTTCTGCTCCCCACTCTGTTTCTGGTGAATCCTCTCACCACCCCACACCTCTGGCCTACATCCCAGTTTGTATACATAAATAAATAAATCTTTAAAAATAAAAAAAAAGCACCAAGGGAGACCCTTCTTATTATTAAAAAAATTTTTTAAAAATAAAAAAGAATTACTTCCTTTTTCACTTCAGTGTTTCGCATTATCTTTGGCTTCTGCTCTATCAGTTTGTGTAGAATCTCACTTGATGGCTAAGTAAGCAAATTTGAAGAGGGATTACATTTTTCTTATCATATACATTATCTTCCTTGAGATCATTTTCCAGTTTGGAAGAACCATGAAAAAAAGGCTACTGCTTTCTCTAAGAAAAATAATCTCTGGTGGCAGTAAGAGAAGTGACTTAAGTAGATAATAATGACTACTTTGAGAGAGCCTTTGGATAACTTTTTAAAAAAAGATTTATTTATTTATGCATGCAGGACCTGGGGTGTAGGCCAGAGGTGGGCGGGGGGGGGGGTGGCGAGAGGATTCACCAGAGACAGAGTGGGGAGCAGAACAGGCAGATTGATTGAAATACACTGCTGAAGGGAGCAGCGGGCGAGGCAGGAGAGGTCTGCTGTGCCATGTGAGTTAGCTCCCCAGCTGGGGATTAAACTTTTGCTGCAGTGGCTGCGGATAGCTTCATAGTGCTGAGACTTAACCCCTTGCGCCACCAGGGAGGCCCGCCTGTGGCTAACTTACGGAACTTTTTATTCCATAATTCCTTGCTCCCACAAAAAACATTTTTGTCACATGAATATGTGAAGAAAAACTAACTTGTTATCCCAGAATTCTCTCATGTAGCTAATTTAGCTAATCGGTGCTAGTGCAATACTTCTTAAACATTTTTTGTACAAATCACCTTGGGAACTTAAGGGCTGATTGTGATTCAGTCAGGGAGGGCATACACACAAAAACAAAAGACTTGATAGCCACATCAAATTAATGCATAGAGTGTAACTTACTAACTAGAGTTACAATGTATAGAGTGTAACTTTGCTAACCAACATAGCAAAATCAAATTAGTCAGCTAAATCCTTGCTATTTGAAATGTGAACAGAATCAGCATCTTCTGGGAACTTGGCTAGAAATGCAGGCTCTTGGGCCCTACCTTATACCAGAACATATAGCTGAATAGAGTACACACTGTTTTTCAATGTGCATTTTAATTTTAGCAAGATTCTTTTTTTTTTTAAAGATTTATTTATTTATACATACAAGCTGGGGTACAGGCCAGAGGCGTGGGGCGGCGAGAGGGTTCACCAGAGACAGAGTGGGGAGCAGAACAGGCAGATCAGAAATACACTGCTGAGGGGAGCAGTGGGCGAGGCAGGGGAGGTCCACCGCACCACGTGGGATTCTCCCTGGCTGGGTGTCGAACTCGCATCGCGCACTGCCGACAGCTCCACAGCGCAGCGCTCAACCGCTGCGCCACCAGGGAGGCCCAATTTTAGCAAGATTCTAGGTGTTTAATATGAATGTTATGTACACTAGTCTGAGGAGCACTGAGCTAGGCCATTAATCTTTGGTGACTTTGTTCTCTTTATGGAAATAGGGAAAGCCACAATTTCTTTGGAAAAAAAGAGTATTTGTCTTAAAGGAAGTGGTAATGGAAGTGGATGAAGACAAGATTGGAAAGCCTTCCAAATTTTAGTAACAATAGGAAATGTATAGTCAGGACAAAATAGAAAGATGAGAAGAAACGGGGGAAGGATATAGGTTATGACAAATAGCAGCATAGTCTGAGTTAACTTGCTGTCCTGAGAGAGAGAGTATAGGAAGTTACACTGTCCCAGATTTACTAGACTAATCTCTTCATGTTTTTTGCATACGTTGACAGTATTAGAATTATCATGCTAAATCTTCATTTAACTTTAGTTCACATGATGATACTTTTTAATCTTTAGGTCTTTATATGTAAAGATACATATTTATGTGAAGTAAAATTTTACAAATTCATGATAATCTTTTAAATTTTCAAAATTAAATCTTAGAAATTGAGCTTAGAAGTTGATTGCTTTTGTTCTTGGGTTTTTCAATGATCAGATGTATGATTTGGTTATCACAAACCAGTGTACTGGGTTCTAATTGTCCCTCCCTGAATCTTTGCATATTTTCCCTCCTGCCCTTCCTATTGCTCACTAATGAAAATTGAGATGAAATGGGTATCAAGGGTTGGGCCAACCAAGGCCTAAGAGATGTGGCCATAAAGGACCATCCTTTATAGATTCAGAGTGCTTATTACTTAAATAGGCAAAGAAAAGAGGAATAGCCAAATATGCCAGCTCTCTTTGTTCCATACGCCAGTAGGGTAACATTGATAGGGGCCAGATGACAGTTGCAAGAGTACTGCTGAGGGTTCAGTGCTGTACTGAGCTAAGCCACTTTACAAAATGGAGACGTGTCCTCAGTAGGTGGGACCGAAAGTTCTCATGTTTAGTCAGAACCTGGAAGGAGATGCGAAACTCTCATATGGAAAAGGAGAGATAAGTGAGAAATGGCCACATAGCAGCTCCTCACGAGCCTCTCATGTTCCAACACCTTGCGTCCAAGGAGGACCACACAGCCTTCTGCCATGACTTAGATTCACATGCAGTTTAGCCTTTACTTATTGTGGCCTATGTGGATATGTGCGAGGTCTCCAGGGTGCCATGACTGATCTGTTTCCATACAACTGGATGTACTGACACAGCCAGAAGTGCTGGCTCTTCTAGGTGTATCTCATGCTAAGGAAACAGAATGGGAGTGAGGGAATTATAATAATGAAATAATACAATATTGTTGCTATTTTTGTACTAGCTGGCCTACCCAGTATTAAAGTATTAGCTCTCATTGATTCTCCTACTCTCCCTGGGTTTTAATATTAGTGTCCAAGATTTAAAAAAACAAAACAAAACACATTAGTTCTTTAACTATGAAAATCTAGCCCTTAATGTTTTTAATTTGGAACTTACTAAAACCAGGTTTTTTAAAATTAGTTATAGCATGCTTCTCTTCATAGTTTGTTGTTTTGTATATGCTAATATATTCTAATTTTGAAAAGAATACATTCAGCACATTTCACATGATTCAGTAAAAACAGTCAAAAGCTTAATTTCATTTATGTAAGTGTTCTTATTAGAATGACATGCTCTAAATTATTCAGTTCTACCATTCTTTTTACATACTACTCTGGGCAGTCATGCTGAATCTGTTTTGTATTAAGGTCAAAAATAACCAAAAAGACTCTTTCTCCGATAAATTTTGTGCACAATGGATGAGAGTGTTAGACTTTAGCTTTAGAGATAGTGAAGTAACATGAAAATGACATAATGAAGTCCTTAATAATGGCCTTAAATATAGAAAGAGAAGGTTGAATCCAGGTAAGATATCAGAGTATAAGTTGCCAGTCTGATGCCAAGCAGCATGCCACCATGACAGACACCCAGCAGTGAGGTCCAGCCATGGGGATGTAAGGTGTAACTAGGCCAGCATGCATATAGAAGGCTCCAGTAGCCAGAGAGAAGACATAAAAGCAGACTACTAGATAAGGTGAAATTCAGTAAAAACAGGATTACTGAAAAATATATACACTTGAATAAAATAATAACAGCACTTGAGCAGATTAAATTTTAATTCTCTAAAACTAGGAAAAATTTTCACATTTAATGTTTCGATAATTTGAAAAAAGATGACTGCTATAAAGTCTAACTTAAATGACCTAGAGAATCAAGGGGAAGAATTAGACACAGAGCAAAAAGTAATAACATACAGTCATAAAGAAAATCATTAGAAGCTTAAGGACAAACCTGAGTTCTGATACTTAAAGGAGAAAAACACCAGGTGGAGATGCAGTAATTAATTTAAAAAGAAGAGTCGAATAAAGAAAGGCTCAAGACTACAGATCAAAACAACTGACTGTTGTCCAGCTAGGAGGCAAGGCAAGGAGGCAGAATACACACATTAGTGTGTATTCTGGTAAAATTCCTGAATTCCAGGGAAAAAGTAAAAATCTTACAAGCTTCCAGACTGAAAGAACAGGATACACACAATGAAAAATAACCAAACTGACTTCTAAGAATCTTACAACACAGGAAGTAGAAGTAAAATAATCCATACCTGGACAAAAAAGGACTGCAACTCTAAAGTACTACACTCAGACAAGACCTGCACTTGTCAAGATTAAAAGAAGATACTGATTTATCTTATTTGAGGAAACTACAGGAACACCATACGAATTGGAAGAGTCCTTTATGTAGGGGGAGGTAAAAAGGAGAGGTTCCGTAAAGAAAATAGCTCAATCTCAGTTATTAATATAAATTCAAAATTCAAAGTACAATGTTAGTGAATTTTATCTGTAAATATATCAAAAGATTAGGTTCTCAATAGGGTTTATTATAAAAATATATTCATTGTCAGGCAGTCTTGTCAACATAATTATATCAACAAATTAAAAGATAAAACTCATAATAGCAGTGTATCAGATAAAATCTGAAGTAATTCCTAATGAAAATTCTAAGTAGTCACTTAAAGCAGTTACGTAACTGATGCCAATCATAAGTAACATTGCAAATGAAAATACTCCAAAGATATTTCTGTTGAAATTAAGAATTAAACAGGAATTTCTTTTCCACCATCATTATTTAGTATTGTTTGGAAAGCATTGTGACAAGAAATTAAGTAATTGAAATAAATATTGGAAAAGGAGGGAAACAAGTTTTGTATATTTTTTTCTGTAAGAGCCCAAGAAATTAGAAAATATTAAAGCTAACAAAAATAAAGTATCTGTTAATGAAATAAGTGCAGATATTTCTCTAGTATAGTAATATCCTGTGGAAATGGGAGTGGGAAGAAATTCAAAGCTAGTGTGGTGTAGGGGGAGCTTTAGAGATAAATTGAACAAAGTATATAAAAATCTATAGCGTATTCTTGAAAACATGAAACAAGATTGGACAAGTATAAAAATAATCATGTTCTCAGATTAGAATCCTTAGATATTCTCAAATAATATTTTTAACATAATTTCATTTTGAATACCCATGAACTGTTTCCACAATTGAGGGGGTGGGAGGAGGGGCCAGTAGGAATCCCAAGACTAATGTAGAAGGACAAGTGTCCAAGAGTAGCCAAGGGGAGTGAAGCTAGGCAGGACTTGACCTTCCCAGATGTTTAAACATACTGTCAAACTTCTGTGCCTAAGAGAATGAAAGAGGTATTAGACATTAGAGTAGATCAGTTAAGCAATGCCCACAAATAAAATTCAATAGATAATAGAGATTTAATATAAGGTTGCATTTTAACTCAGTGGGAAAAGGGTAGGTTTAACCAATTTGTGTGTAATAAATGATGTTTAATTACTACTGTTCCATATAAATGTAAAAAACAAAAGGAACATTTAATAAATTATATGTATACCTATGGGTGGTATTTTTAAACCAGTTCATATTACATGAAAGGTACAATAAAAAGGCAGACATATTTGACTAATGTCCATTATTCTTAAATCTGTAATGGATATTTTATATAGGTTGGATGATTCTTCCTTGTATTTCCTAATACTGGAAAATTATTAACTTGGAGTCTAGTAGAGAATTTAAGTCATAATTTTGCCAGTACAGTTTGAGTTGGGATGATATCATTAAGATGGATATCAAAGGAAAATGAAGTGTATTAGGCTTTATTACTGTTTGACCCCATGCTTTCCAAACATTATGTCCAAGACATATTTAATATTTACTGTTTTATATTCTTATTTATATCAGGCCTTCCTTTACAGCATTCTAAATTGACTTACCTAAACTTTTGTGCTGTGGAAATCAATTTCCCTTTCAACTTAAATTAGTTGCAACTGATAATAGTTGTTACTTTTTTCACTCAAGGATATGAAAGTGCCAGTATGTCTAGCACATGTGAACCTTGCAAAAATAGGAACAGACATTCAGCCCAGACTGAAGAGCCTGTTCAAGCAAAAGTATTCAGCAGAAAGAATCATGAGCAGCTGGAAAAAATAATAAAATATAATAGGTCTGCAGAAATATCTTCAGGTATGTTATTTTTTTGGTTTGCTTTAAAGACTTCATCTTAGGTTTTGAAAAGCAACTTCATCTTAGGATTTTAAAATTGGTCTTTCATCGTTCTGTCATGTGCAAGATTTTATAGTAGATATACAGTACATATTCCTTGATGTCAAAAAATATAAATAAAATATTTTGTATTAGTATGATACTAGCTTTTGAGACAATTTGATAAAATTCTAAACAAAAAAGTATAGTTGACAGTTTGGAATTCCTAGTTTGAAATCTTACTGAATAAGAATTAGGTATAAAATCATAATCCCCTGCTTAAAATCTTGTCTTCACTTTGCCTACAAGAGAAAGTTTAAGTTAATGTAACACATACGGCCAGCAGATACTTGGTTTCTTCCAGCCTCTTCAAATTCATTTCTCACCACCCTCTGCCTTGAACTTGACTCTTTCAGTGGTGCTGACATTTCCCCATAGCTATTAAGCTATTTCTCATCTCAGCAGTTACCTTTTCTGCCTCATGCTTTTTGCTCTTAGTTGCCCTTTCTCTGCTGGACTCCTACATAAAGTCGTAATTCTGGCATGCTAAAATTGTATCCAAATTCAAGCCAGGGCATGTTTAACTTTTTTCTTGTTTCTATTATAAACTGTATAAACTACTTTGTTGGCTGTATCACATTAGTGTTTGCCTGTTTAAATGTCTGTATTGTCTTTTTGAGTTCCTTGGCAGCAGCTAATACCGTTCATATTTGTATCTTAAATATTAGCATAATACCTGACATGGCAGACACTCACCTAGTGTTTATTGAATAAATGGAATCATATTTATTTGCTACCATTTTAGATGAGCACTTTCCTGATTTATAAAAAATAAGTACTTCTCAAAGAAATACAAGAGACAGTGAAGACGCAGTTCTCAGTTACCAGTAAGCGATCAGTGAACATAATAGCAGCCACCATTTGTATCATGTTTTACCTGTTTACAGATAACCAGCACCTTATTTGAGCCTCATAATTTGCTGAAGTGGTTTTATTTCCTGTTTGGCACATGAGGAAACATCATGGGGGGGTACCTGGTACCTATTTTTTCCCCAACACTCAAACGGCTAGAATACAAAATGGCACAATTTTCCTTAATTTTTCAAAAAATCAAGCCTTCGACCCAGTAATTACACTTGTAGACATATAGCTTATGGAAACACAAAGGGGTGGAAGGAATCAGAATTTAGTGTTACCTGAATGGCATAACTCCCAACTATGTTTAAATAAAAAATTGGCAGAAAAAAAAAACTGAATAAAAACTAGAAGAGAATGTATCATATATTAAGTGACTTTACCTTTAAACACTTTTATAATGAGTATTGATTATAACAAAAAAGAAACATGTTTGTATTTTGAAATAACTTCCTCAAGGTTTTATTGCTAGGAAATGGTAGAGCTGAAGTTTTAATCCTGGTCTTCTATTAAATTTAGGATCCTTTCAGCAAAAATAATTACTGTCCCAATTATGACATTTTACCAAAATTTTATATTAATATTCTTCCATTATCTTTAACAAATAGTGATATCTTTAATGAGGAAAAATTGGGGAAGAGCATTAAATTGAAAAACTTAGTAAATTTGGATCAGTTACCTAAGTAATACTCATATTAGACCTTAATGTCACTTAAAAAATATAATCACATTGATTTTTTTTTTTTTTGGTGAGTTAAAAAATGTTTGAACAGTGTAAGTATACAATTGTATGTATTTACATATCACGCTCAAAATAAAGGCTTCGTTTTAGCTATTGCCCTAAAATTCATTATGGCATATAATAGTTTCATTACATTATTGGAGCATAGCATAGGTGACTACTAGTATCGAATTATACAGTCGTCTTCTTCCTTGGGAGATGTGGGAGGTTTACCTGTTTGTGTATGCTTCTAAGAGTGAGCAATAAGTAGTTTATTGTGATAGCCATCATCAGTCACAATGATGTAAATTTATAGTGAATCTTTTGAGGTTTTCCCTGATGAGATTATATTTGAATAGAGCATAAACCATACATACATTGTGATGATAATTTTTAGTTCATGCAAACAATTTTAAAGAAATTTCTTATATTCATTCACTTATTCACATTTTAGACCCTGTCTTTACTATTCATCCACATTTTATATTCATCCTTATATCTGCCCTTTCCTACAGCACATGCTAGGAGAATTCTATAGCAATCTAACAGAAATGCATGCAATGACGCGCCAGGTAACAATCTGCTTAGTTTCGGTGCCATTTTTTTGTTAGAATTTTCCCATTGGTCCTAAAAATCCTTAGATTTACTTTGCTCTGATTATTTTTTTAGTTTAGTTTAGTGTATATATGCTTATATATGCTGTTTGGTTACTCTAAAAGGTAAAGAGTTCATAATCAAATTTCTGAACCCTTTCATTTCTTGGTTGATAAAATTGGCTGGTTTAGAGGGGTTTATTTCCTGTTAGTACATGTAATTAACATATGCAAATGGGTAAGAGAAGACCTTTTATTTAGTGTTTTATTTATTGATTTTATATTTGTTAAATGCTTAAAAGCATTAATATTTTTTAGAAACAAATAGTTATTTTTATCCCTAGCTCTAATGAACAGTATTATTACATGACTTGTGTTGCAATTGCTTATTTTTTGTTATCAGTTAACATCTATAAGAAGATAAACCATGTAAAGACCAGTCATTGTAAAGATAGATCATGTAAAACTACAGTTTGACAGAGAATTCAAAATTCTTTTTTTTTACACTATGTATTTTCATTAAATATGAGTCTGTGTGATTTAGAATTATATTCTTTAATGCCTCCTGCAGCTGTACATGAGTGAACAATAAAAACTTATGTGAACGTTTAGGAGATTTTAAAGAAAAAAAAAAAGACAAGGACCTAGCACTGACAAAACTGAATAGTCGATCAGTGGCCTTCCTAAAGAAAAGACTTCTGAAAATAGGATAAAAACAGGACCCGAATCAGAGAAAGCTTGACTGAGACCAAGGATTTTTTCTAGCGTAAGCTAGGAGCAAGTGGCAAAAGTTTTTGCTACTTTTTTTGCAGGAAGGTAGGATGAAGCATGTGTTCGGCATAATTCATAATTTGGGAATAATTTAATCCTTACTGATATATAACGAGAGTGATAATTTTATCACATGCAGAAGTATTAGCAATGTTATTAAATATATTTTATCTTTGAAATAAACCTTTTCTAAAATAACTATGCTCAAACTACAATATTGTATATAAATTGGAAGTTTACATATCCAATCATATCTGGAGTTTTCCTATAAGTAGAGATGTGGTGCCTGCTTATAATATTAGTTATGTAGTAGTACATTACATTTGAACAATTTAAAACTGCTAAGAGAACTTTAACATAGCATTTCATTTCATGTACAAATGTCTGGGGCAAGACAGGAAGGTTGTATATTGTCTTTATTAGAAAAATTGAGATCTGAAGATGTTAAGTATATTGTTTAGCAGGTTAGTGGCAAGTTTTCTCACTAGACTGTATTTGCTTTTGCATTTTCTTATATCTCTATTGCAAATAGTGAATTAAGTTTTTATTTTTGCATCTTTATTTGAAAGCACAATATATTAAAATACTCAAAATTTACTTTCCCTTTCTTAGAAACTTACTACCAATTTTTGTGGAACTTGAATATTTTTAGCTACATGTGGTTCTACTATCACTAGAAAGTATACAGAATTTGATGGCTAGATGAGCCACCCTTTAAGAGAAGAAAAAGAGGTTTTTTTCATAAAAAATTCAGTATGGGAATAGTTTCTAACTTACACTCTTAGAAATAAAGTATGACTCTCTACTTTTAAGGTTGATAATAGTATTTTATCAACAAATGCATATAGAAATATTGCTCAATGACAGAGCGATGCCTAGATTCTATGCAACTGAAGTTTCTGTTGGGTCACTGCCTACTCCAATGTATATTATGTTAATAAGACAATAGTATATGGACTGACAGTATTATAGTTACAAAGTCAGTTTTTCATCAAAGCATGTTAGCTGAGAAAAAATTAGTAGACCTGACTTGATAGACCTTAAAATATTAGCCTCACTGACAGCATTGAGTTTGCTCTCACCATTAACAGATTTCCTTTTCTGTAATGAAGTTCATATTACCAAAAAAAGAAAATTATAACATTTAGCTAATTTTATTCAACTGCTAAGAAATTCCACTGATTATACCTATGAAATATGTAGAAATTTCCACAAATTTTTTATTGTGAAATAAGTATGGTCTAAATAATGCTAGGTAATGTTATTTGTACACATAAATGTCTCTCCAGTATATAGTATATATCTTGGTATTTGTAATATTTTTAAAATGATAATCTTAAGATTCTTTTTCTATTTTAAAAGTCCTGAAATAGAACTAAGTATGTTCTGATTTCTAAGTAATTTAAAGCTAAGAGTAATGATACAAGGTAATAGAAATTATCATGAAGGTGTTTCAGTCATATTAACGTCCTGCTCTTTTGTATCTTCCAGAAACTGGGAGTGATTTTTCCATGTTTGAAGCTTTGCGAGATACTATTTATTCTGAAGTTGCTACACTAATTTCTCAAAATGAATCTCGTCCACATTTTCTTATTGAACTCTTCCATGAGCTTCAGCTACTTAATACAGACTACTTAAGACAGAGGGCTTTATATGCATTGCAGGTATCTGGTACCTTAACATTTTTTCCTGCCCTATCTGGCATCTCCTTTCTTCATGGTTTTATCTAGTTGCTTTCTTAGACTGAAGTATGTCCTGATTCCATATGTATTTTGATCTGTTTTCTGTGTACTTTTTGCCATTTAATTTAAAACTTCTCAGAGCTTAAGTAGCTTCTAGATGAAGTCTTTGAGTTTTTTTTAGTGTTTTATCTTTGATGTTATCTCTTCCTCATAGTTAAGCTGTGAGGTTGAAGGGTATAACATTTGTTATCTGTCTCTGCTTTTAAACTTGTGACTAAACATATATGTTTTATATCAATAAATCTTTTACTTCCTTATTTAGGACATAGTATCCAGACATATTTCTGAGAACCATGAAAAAGAAGGGGATAATGTAAAGTCGGTGAATTCTGGTACATGGATAGCATCAAACTCAGAACTTACTCCCAGTGAAAGCCTTGCTACTACTGATGATGTAAGCTAATAATGAGTAATGAAATGTAGATAGAATTTCAAATGCAGTAAATAAAAGTTAGAAGTTGTTATTGTAAGTTACTGCAAGTATGTCTGATATATTTGGATTTTAGCTTTTTTAAAAAACTGGAGATTTAATTATTTTGAGATGAGTTATAAAAATCAATCAAAATATGGCAGGAAACACCAAAAATTATGTATAAATGAAGGATGGTAAGGTCTAAAATAACCATATTTATATCTCCATTGACAAATTAGAAACTTACAGCAGACATTTAAGTAAAATTTGTTATGTCTCTTAAATTTATTTAGTATACCAGATAGCAGCCACATCATAGTAAGAAAACTTAAATAAGATAAATCAAGTTTATGGGTTAAAAAGGAAGTCCAGGAAAGAAAAATTAATGTATGTATTCAAATTGATGAAGAAAATTTTAAGTAAAAACGGGAAAGATAATAAGCCAGGGATTTGAAAATCACATGTTTAAAGGTCTGATTCTATTGTAAAAGGTTCTGTGTGGTCCTGGGATAGCAAATACATTATTTTTATGCTAACTCTAGCACCTGGCTATCCATGGAGAAAAGTGCCATAATTAGTAAATATCAGCTACAGGTAGAGAATTGGGAGTCTGTTACTGTGTTTCCACTCCTTGTAGATTGTTGGCTTTATAAGTTTCTTCTGAAAGGATAGTATTTTCTCAAAAGATTGTCTCTTCTGATAACTGTTGAAAACTTTTTCTGAAGTTTTGTTCTTCAACTTATACTCATGTTTAAAATAATAATTCCCAAGTCATCTTTTTTGGTTAAAACCTTTCTTTACCAGACTCCAATTCCTATAGTATTTGGAGCACAAAAACAACATGGTTTTAATTTACTTTACAATATCAAATATAAATTAAGTAAGTCATACTTTGATTAGTTATTTTAACTAATTGAGAAATGTATATTCCTTTTTATGGAAAATGTAATGTGGTCCATAAAAACATAGACGATTAGGCTACATTAAAATTTATTAGGCTTTGAAATAATGAGAATTCAAAAAAGTATCTATTCTCAGAAATCTGTTTTTAGTAATTTTTTATCCTTAATTCCAGTGCCTTTTTATCTGCATTTCATAGAGGTTATATTACTTCTGATTATGTTAAAAGATTTTTTTTTTATAGCAAGAATAGCAAGTTTTGCAGATTAAGCTACAATTTAAGATTAAGTTAACCTGACCTGGTTTTAGAATTAATAAAATTTCTGCACTACTTGATGAGTAGGTGTCTTAGCTCAGACTGGTTCAACAAAATACTTCAGAGTAAGTGGCTTAAACAACACTTATTTCTCACAGTTATGGAGACTCAGAAGTCCAATACAGGGTGCTAACAGATCAGTTTTTTGTGAGGGACCTCTCTGTGACTCACAGATGTCCACCCTCTCCCGTATCTTCGCTTGGCAGTAAGAAGCTGCTCTGATGTCTTTTCCTCTTCTTATAAGGGCAGTAATGTCATCAGAGGGGCTCTACCATATGACCTCATCTAAACCTAATTACCTCCCAAATGCTCCACCACCTGATATCACACTGGTTAGGGTTAACCTGTGAATTTTAAAAAAACACAAATATTCAATCCATAATGGTAGGGACATGGCATGAATAACTATTCTTAGTATTGTTATTCAGTATGAAATCAACTCTTTAATATCTCATCTAAAACTTAAATTCAATATTAATGTCAACATTTCCCCTTTAAAGGCCATTTAATCAGCAGTTGCAGCAGTTCAAGATCCAGTGTTCCTACTTATGGGTCTAGAGCGGTGCTATCCAGTAGGACTTTTTACAGTGATGGCAGTGTATCTGCACTGTGTAATTAGTTGTCATTAGCTACTTGAATGGTGTGATTGAGGAACTAAATTTTGAATTTTATTTAAGTAGCCACATAGGTACTATGTTTGACAGGTAAAAAGTTTCATTCTCCATGTTTCCGTGCTAAGGTCCTTGAAGCTACATTTATGGAGCTTTTACATACTTGGTTCAGTGCGTGAAAAAGGTTTTGTTCCCAGGAAGAAATAAAAGTGGGCATCTGAAAATTGTAAGTTAAGGGAGATGAGAAGTTCAAGTTTAGGATGAAGAAAAAACGCTGCCTTATCTTCTCTAGGAACTATTAAGTTGCAAAGCACATGAATTTTAAGTCTTAAAGGAACAACAAAATGGTTCCATTCCCTACAACATGTGCCCTAATGCCTGAATTTCCCATTAATCGTGATTTAAGAGAAAATTTTTATGTCAGTAGCCAAGGAGAAAGAACATAATTGTGAAATGAGTATCAATCAAAATATGAGAATTTCACTAATCATGCTATATAACAATTAACTGCAAATTAAAGTCTTGAAATGCTAAAACTTATATAAAACTTCTAAAAACAGAAGAAACTCTTTATGACTTTAATGTAGACAAAGATTTCTTAGGACACAAAGTACTTACTATAAAATTTTTAAATGATAACTTGATTGGAAATAAAGTCCTACTTTTCAAAAGATACCATTAGGGAACATAATTGCAGTACATATACCTAACAAGTGACTATGTGTAACTGACAGATACAGACTATCTAAGGAACTTTCACAATTCAATTTTAAGACAAGCAATTCAGTAAAAAATGAGCAAGAGGTTTGAACAGGGGCTTCACCCAAAAAGGGTGTGGCCAGTGTGCAAATCAATACACAGTACCATCTCAGACCCACTAGAATAGCTAAAATTAAGAAGATTGACAGTAAGGAATGTTGGTGTGAAATGGCACAAATGGAACTCTCAACTGTGCGTAAAATGGTACAAGCATTGTGCAGTTGTAAACCATTTTGTAAAATTTTGGAAAGCAGTTTGCTAGTTTCTTAATAAGTCAAACATAAACTTGGCACATTACCCAGAAATTTCTCTTCTAGGTATTCATCCAGGAGAAATGAAAACATGTCCACAAAAATACTTGTATATTAATATTCATAGTATCTTTAGTCATGATAACCTTAAACTGGAACATCAATAGATAAATGGATAAACTGATTCATCTATACAGTGGAATGCTATTCAGTCATTTAAAATAGTGAACATCTGAAACACAAAATGGATTAATTTAAGAAACATACTGAACAAAAGAAGTCAGATGCTGGATAGTTTCATTTACATGAACTGCTAGCACCAGAAAAACTATAATCTGCTGATACAAGTTATGCAAGCAGAATGTAGTAAAAGAGTGACTGCAGAGGAGAGGTTTGCAAAGGAACTTTCTGGGCTCATAGAAATGGTCTTTAGGGAAAGCAGTTACTGGATGTATGTATTTTTCAAAACACATCAAATTGTACACTTAATGGGTGGATTTTATGTAAACTGTATTTCAATAAAGTTGATTTTCTTTTTAAGTATGAATGATGCTGTCATGTTTTTCTTCTGGCTATCAAGTACTAGTCTTGTTAGGATTTGGAAATAGAATTTCCCTGAGGGTATAAAAATAACTTCATAAATTTAATCAGCTGGTTGTTTACATAATGTCAGGTTACTTAGTATTTAAATGTTCTTTGTGATTCTGGTTAACAACAGGTTATTATCACAATCTTGTTGGAATAGAAGATTCATATAACATAAATATTACATCTTAGTATATAGTTTTATGGGAAAACTTAGTTTCTATGTTGAATTTTTAATATTAAAGTTTTTAAAAGAAATATTAGTGATTTTTGTTTGTTTTTAAACTATAACTTAGGAAACTTTTGAGAAGAACTTTGAAAGAGAAACACATAAAATAAGTGAACAAAATGATGCTGATAATGCCAGTGTCATGTCTGTATCTTCAAATTTTGAGCCTTTTGCAACAGATGATCTAGGTAAGAGGAATTTTTAATAATTTTAGACCACAACTTTAATATAGTCTTTGAATTGCATTGATAAGGAAATGAAACTCTGGAAAGGCAAGATGTTATTGTCTTATCCATCAATATAAATTCAAGAATCTCTTTCCTGACTGTTAAAAAACTCTTTGACACTGGGGAAATCAGCCATCCTTCCTGACTGTATATGCTAAGGACATGAGAGATCTTATCTGCCTTGCTGTGTTCTTGTGAAAAATGTGTAGAACTTTTTAGCATAGGAGTTCAAAAAATGTTAATTTCCTTCCCCTTAAGTGAAAGTCATCTTTTAAGGTCTTCCAATTAATGAGAAACAATCAGAGGTCTCAGTGTCTCCATCACATTTTCATTAACAATGTTAATTTCATAATTTGAGGTAAGAACTGAAATTTCTTAGCATAAGTAATCTAGTTGTTAACCCAGGTAACTCTATGGCATGGCACATAGGATTTTTTTCATTGGTTTAAAACATATAACTTACATATCTCCAAAGGAGAAAAATAACTAACTTGAGCTCTAGACTTGGAATGAAAATTAAGGAAAGGAGAAATCAGGTACCTGGTTCATTTTCCAGACTGTAGTCAGCCAAAAGATATTCAAGTATTTAATCATTCAGGTCTTTAGGGCACTTGCTTGATAGAATAATCTAAAGCCCAATTGTTCTAGTGTTTGTTCAAATGATAAGAGCAAAATTTAGATAACTTCAAAAGCATTTTCCACCACAAAGAAGAGGGCCAAGCCTCATCCTGTCACCACACCAAAGCAGTAAGTCTCCCATTTGCCTATTCTGGTCATCAAAGACTCTAGCTCCTTCGAGTGAATATCAAGTCTATACTGAGCCTGTCCCGTTACAGAGAAATGTAGCGCTTGCTCGCCCTTTCCCTTCGATTAGCCTCACTTTGTGAGTTGCCAGATGACTTTGAATCCTACCTGTTTTGTTTTCATTTATTGTTTCTCAGAATCTTTTGCAACTTGCTTTTTCTCAGATGGACAAAGGAGAATTAGGATATCTTATCTTTTGACCTTTTCCTGACTTGCTTGTGTTAGGTTGAATTATTTCATCAGCGTTCACACTGTTTAAGTGACCCAAGATAATGTAGTGAAATAAATATGAACTTCAGAGTCTTTCTAAGATACCTGATTTCACATCCCTTCTTCTACATTTAACTGGCTTTGAAACTGTGGACAAGTTACTTTAAATTCTCTGAGAATGAGGATACTATCTACTTTATAGGGTTATTTTAAGAATTATATAAATGTGGTAATACATGTCAAATACCCAACTAGTACAGTATATGGAACTTGTTAAAGCTAGTTTCCCTCCCCATGTTTAGACTTTTAAAAATATAATTTGAATACAACATGAAAGCCTTTGCTTTTAGATCTAGATATATATTTTGTTCCATATGCAGGGAACACTGTGATTCACCTAGATCAAGCATTAGCTAGAATGAGAGAATATGAGCGTATGAAGACTGAAGCTGAAAGTAGCACAAATATAAGATGCACCTGCAGGATTATTGAGGATGAAGATGGTGCTGCTGCCACAACTACAGTTAATGACTTAGAAGGTATGCTTTTGAATTAAAGGTAGAAATCATAGTTGTTTAAAATTAAAAATCCCACCTGATTTATTGGTGGTGGTTTTTTTTCTGCGATTTGAAATATTAGGGGTACTAAAACTACATAGGTCTTCCTTTGTTTTAGTATAAAATCATTAGAATTTTGTATAAGTGCATATGTGTTACTGACTTAATTTCCTAATATTTTCTAAATAGTAACTCCTGTTGAAAATCACAGCTCACAACCACCAGTAAATGAAGTTTCTACTGTCCCATGTCCTAGAATTGATACACAGCAGCTCGACCGACAAATTAAAGCAATAATGAAAGAAGTCATTCCTTTTTTGAAGGTAAACATTAATTTTTTTAAATAATCTTTGTGTTTTGTTTTTTCAATGTATACAAAAAAACTCCCTTGTCATTGATTCAAAAAATCAGGTAAACAAAAGAAAAAATTAAAAATCACCCATAATTTTGTCACCCAGAATAGCACATGACATTTTATGACTCTTCCACAACACTCTGTACTTACATATAACACAACATGCTGTTTTTGATATACCATAAACATCTTCCTAGATCACTGTTTTTCTATTGCATATTTTTTAATGGTTGTACAAACATTCATTGTTCATTTAAATTATAAAATGTCTACTTTATGCTAGGTTTTGTATATACATGAGTGAGTGAACAAGTTTAAGACCTGTGCTCTTGTAGAATTTACATTCTAGGATGAGAATACAAATTTTCTTAAAGTAAATATTAAACATAGAAGCAAATGGTAGGTGCCATGTAGAGAATTAAAATATGACGCTATGATAGTATATGTTTTAGGCCAGATACACAGGGAAGACTTCTGAATTGGGAACATTTAAGCAGAGATATAAAAAGCCAACTAAAACCAAGATCATTTCAAAAAGTGAGAAGGCCTTAAAGTTTGAACTAGAGTAACATGTTGAACTGGATAAAGGCCCCTGTGGTTGTAGAAATTTTCTGTGAGATGAAGTTGGAAAGAAAGACAGGGGGCACTTACATAGACGATTATAGGCCATGATTAGAAATTTGGGCTTTGTTTGAATTTTAGAGGGGAACTCCTAAAGATTTTAATTAAAAGTCTAGTTTGTTTGGAGAATTGATTACAGGAGTTCAGTGAAATCAGCTAAGAAATGGTAGTGGCTTTGACAAAGGTGGTAGTAATAGAGATGGGGAAAGGTAGACAACTGTGACACATTTTGGAAGTCAACATGGCATAGATGTCATCCAGAGTCACAGTACTAGTTAAGAAAGGGGCCCGAGACTAGGTGATCCCTCTTTAGAAGCTATGCGGAAGAGCCAGAGTGCTGTCATTAGTTGGCTGTATCAGCTGCTATTGTGAGTGTTCACTAGTCATAGAATAGAATAGTCTATTAATTATTACCCCAGTCCCTATCATTAAACATTAATGTTGATTCTGGTTTCCTTCTCACTATTTTAAGAGTAACTAAATGACTTAGCTAAATTTGTTTCGTATTTATTTCCATAGATAATTCTTAGAAATAAACTTCTAATTCAAGGCTTATTTTTTCATTTTTTAAAGGCTTATTATATTTTAATGCTTTTATTATATTTTAAGACATTATACTAAATTGTCACTCAGAGGGTAACAATTTATATCCCAATAGGAATATGAGGAGAATACGTGACTGGTACGTGGTACTATTTTTGGTTTAATAACAGTGAACGGGCATAGAAAGAAGTTTGCAGGAAGTAAAACATGAAGCTAGAGCCTTTTTCTGGAATGACACTCTTACATTTTAATATAAAATAGAAATTTTTAAAAATCAGAAATGAGAAGTTATTATGAAAATCCAGATATTGAAAACTACATAATGTTTTTATTGGGTTCATTTCTTACAACTCACTTGTACTTTTAATTTCTCTGATGAAGTAACTGCTTTTTTTTGGAATATTTTGAGAGAAGGCAGATCTTTGAGAAGTAATTTAGAAACTGTTTTAAGAGACTGCAAGGTATCCAATTATCAGCAAAAAGAGAGACTCATTTAGCCATGACCAAATTATTTCATGTAAAAACTGAACAATTTAGAATTTTTCCTCGGCAACTGAGTAACTGCTTAAATGGTCTTCCTGTTTGCTTTCTCTTCTAATCTTTGAACTTTCCTGCTGGAGTTACTAGTATTTTTAAGGCCTTGACACTTCACTGCTATTTCTGCTTAGAATGCTCTTCCCTCGAATACCTGCATGACTTTTCCCCTTGAACGCAAGTCTTTGTCAAATGTCACCCTTTAGGTGAGCGGATCTCTCCCTCCTCCTTACTTATTATTCTTTATTTTATAGTGCTTGTCACTTTCGAACCTGTTTAGTATTTGTGTTTTTTTTTTCTTTCTCCTCCTGCTAAAATGTAAACTCCATGAAATGAGAGATATTAACCTGTTTTACTGTCTTAGAACCAGTCTTTTTGCTGTCTTAGCATCTGCATATATAGTAGACAGTGAATAAATAACATTGATGGATCTTGCATACATAATTGTATGCGTTGCTTAAAAACATGTCAGATAATGTTTCAATAAATTCATCTTTATAAAATTCAGGTTAGGAAACCTGAAGGATAACATAGGGTAAATTGGGTAGAAAATGAGTATGGTTTTAGGAGTTATTGAAATTACTGGAACTGCAAATAGGAAGACCGGCAACTCTGGCATGAGTAGGTACAGGAAAGAGGCGATGAAAAGTATTGAATCAGCCAATTTTTTTTACTGGCCATTATCTTCCGTGGCGGGTGAGAATTTGAAAACCTTTTCGCATGTATATTTATTAAATATTTAATAAATATTTATTAAAACAAATAGTTCCAAATATGTATCTTAAAGCTGAGAAGCATCTGTGCAAGAAAAATAAGATCTCATGTAGGTCAATAATTTTAAACAATAGGTAAGTTTATATTCTAATCAACTAGGATTTTTCTTTTTCTCAGGAACACATGGATGAAGTATGCTCTTCTCAACTTCTAACTTCAGTAAGACGGATGGTTTTGACCCTTACCCAACAAAATGATGAGAGCAAAGAGTTTGTAAAGTTCTTTCATAAACAACTTGGGAGTATATTACAGGTATGAGTTTGTATTGGTATGATTTACCAATATGTGCCATCTGTTTAGAACTTCTCTTTTTTTGCTGTTTTCTGACATTACACAATTTATTTAGATTCACTATACTAGTATCTGTTTGGGATGGCTTTTTAACACTTTACTCAATTATTCCTTTACTTAGTTTAAATACATATATTAGAACCTATGTCTTTATTTAACAAGATAAATAAAGCCTATCCTAATTCGAATAAAATTTTGTCTAGAATTTTCTCCTACACAGTGAGAACACTTCAAGCTTAAAATGTTTTAAAAATATTCTACAATGTTTTCTAAAATATTTTTTACTAATTTGGGAAATTTTAGAAGCCAGAAACAACTGTTGATCATAGGGGCTTTATAGACTGGTAGGAACCTTAAATTATTTTATGGTAGTGGTTGTCCAAGGAGAATAGTTTTTTCCCCCAGGAGACATTTAGCAATGTCTGTGGACATTTTGTTTCTTGCAACAGTCTGTGAGGACCAAGTACTAGCATCTTTTGGAATATTAGTAGTGGATACTTGCACAGATGCTTCTCAACTTTAAAATGTAATAAATATCTTTATAGTTAAATTTACCCATGTTTTCTCATTGAGGGAGTTTGGTGATTTGCATTGTTTCAAACTGAAAAACAAACTGCTTTCTGTTCTTATATTTAAATTGATTTTAAAAGTGTTATCACTTCATTAATTTTTTTAAACTTTAGGCTTCATGCAAATTTCCATGACTAATTTTTCCATTCAATTTTTATTAAAAATAAAGTATAAATTTAGTAGTGATTTCTAAGTTGTCCTGGTTGTATTTAACCTAATTATACCAATAATTTAATATGAATCTAAAACATCTGATGTCATGCATAGTTTTAAAATGTTAAGGTTTAATTTTAGATAAGTGCATTTTTATAAATTTAAGTAGCTAGATTATTCTTAAGTAGCTATTCTTACAGAAAGAACTCCATTTTAGAATAAGACTGAATAGTTTATAATTTAAATATTGACTTCTCAAGATCCATGCAGTCCTCCTCATGTAGTCTTTTGCTTATTTTCCCAGTTGTGGGCAGATTCCAAAGTATTAACTTGGAAATAAGATTTTTTTCCTATGTATAGTAAAATTTTGACATCTTTTCTTTTATCCCCATAACTGATTTCTTTCCACAGAGGAACTTACATAAAGAATAAAAGTTCACATTAAATAAAAGTCCTATTAAATCTTCACATCATATTCAGAGTGAAAATTTTTCATTTGTTAGGACTTAGAAATTATATCTTCTACTTTTCTTTTTCACAAGGCACTCAGCATTGATACTTACATGATTGTGCTAGATAATGTAGCTTCTGGGAGGACAGGAAGTACTGGATATCACAGTAGTCTGCATATTTTCTAAATATATAGTCCATATTTTTAGAAGAAAAATTCAGTTTAAAAATTAATAAAATAGAGCAGTTTTTTCATTTGATGATGTTATATTTCATCTTGATTAGAACTAAAGTTTACTTTTAAACTGATTCTGAAGAAAAAGTTTAAATTACTTACAGGCTTATATAAAGGGGAAAACTTGAAAAGCACTATAATGGTACCAGAAGACTTTCTTTTCTTTTTAGATGACTTTCATTTTTCCTCTTAAAGCACTTCAGTTTACCCTGTAGTGTGTGTGTATGTATATATATATATATGCATAGTGTGGAACCCTTTTACAATTAGGAGTCCCATGTTACTCATCTGTGCACAACAGTTATATTACATAACTAAGTTTATAGATAACCCTATGTTTTTTCTTCTCCTTTTGTGTATTCTTTAAGCATGATTAGCAAAATTCCTAAGTAGCACTCTTTAGTAATATTAGACTTTCTTTAGTGATATTAACCTATCTTTTCTTAATAATCTTAGCCGCTAGTTTTAAATTTTTGAAATCTAAAAAGTAATAAAATTGTTTTTCTCTAGGTATTAGAATTTAAACTTATTCATCATCTATATTGTTCTAACCGTAGTTAAAGTTTATTATGACCTTAAAGTTATTTGGTTGTCTTTGAATAGGATTCATTGGGAAAATTTGCTGGTAGAAAACTGAAAGACTGTGGAGAAGATCTTCTTGTAGAGATATCTGAAGTGTTATTTAATGAATTGGCTTTCTTTAAGCTCATGCAAGATTTGGATAATAATAGTATAACAGTTAAACAAAGATGCAAAAGGAAAATAGAAGCAGCTGGAGTAATACAGTCTTATGCCAAAGAGGTAATGACATTCATTTCAATTTTAGGAGTAGTTATAATTAGCATACAAAAGTAGTTCTTGATCATTAATAATTAATTCATGCTTGACCTCAGCAGAAGTAGGTTTTTTTTTTTTTTTTAAGTAATACTGATTAATCAGATTATAAATCAGTGCATATGCTAACCACATACTGGATCTCAGGAATAACAGACTACAGGTCAGAAATGCAGACAGGAATTGATGCTAAATGTGTATATCAGATACCTAGTTTATATTACTGTCACTCGGAGCTGCAAAAAAGAGTGGATAGCTAGGATCTAGTCCTCAACCACCTTCCTGGCATGGCTGTTGCCAATCTCAAGTTTCCCCAGAAGATTTATCATCCCAGCCAACACACATGCAGTTTGGACTTTGGGTGTACATTTCTGCAGCTTCTTACCACTATTCAGTTAGTCTTAATAACATGTGAAATTGCATGTTTTTTTCTCCCCTACTTGAGGCATATCAGGAGGCTTTTCCTATAGAACTGTACCTTTTTTGTGACCCTCTGATCATGAGTACAGGAAGCAAGTCAAAAACCCAAAACAGAAAGAAATAACCCTTCTTCCTAGAATCTAAAGTAAATAAAGTCAAGCCATCTAATTCACACTTCATAATGTTTTAATTCCAGGTATAAATGTGTTTCAGAACATTTTAGTCATAGGACTTCAAAGGACTTGAAGAAAATACACCAGGATAATACCATAATAAATGATCAGAATAGCTTTAGACAGGCAGTCTCATGAGCCTCTATGAGGGAGGGAAATAGAGCTAAGAAGGCAAAACAAGGAGTTGTTAATGAAAAGGAAGAGCATTCCAGGCAAAGTGAACTATAAGGTAGGTTTGAGCAGTTTGGAAAACAAGAGGCTGGGCACATAGAAACATATTAAATGAGTCAGTGAGAGTATAGGAATTGGGCCTCCCTGGTGGCACAACAGGTTAAGGCGCAGCACTATGAAGCTATCTCCAGCCACTGCAGCATGAGTTTGCTCTCATGCTTCCCACATGGCGTGGCAGACCTCTCCTGTCTCACCTGCTGCTCCCCTCTGTATTTCAGTCAGTCTGCCTGTTCTGCTCCCCACTCTGTCTCCGGTGAATCCTCTCACACACACACCCCCACAACTCTGGCCTACACCCCAACTTGTATGCATAAATAAATCTTTTTTTAAAAAAAAAGTATAAGAACTGTTGTTACAAAAATCAGCTGTTGTTACTAAGTCCAAATTATGGGACCTTAGACACTATGATAAGGACCTTATATTTTATCCTATCATTGATAGAAAGCCTTGGGGAAATTTGAAGTAGAAGAGTGACATGATCTCATGTACAATTTAAAAGATTTGTATGGAGACCATATTGAACAGGAATTGTAGGAAAGTAGAGATAGAAGCAGTTGTAATGTAGTAGTCCAGGTAAGAAATGAGTCAGTGAGGCATTTTTACTGTTTAATATGAATAATAAGAACATAGAATAGTTTCTAATTTTCTGACTTAGGCATTTGAGTAAGTGAAGGGCCATCTCCTGAGTTTGGGAAAAATGAAGACGGATGGGGTTTTAGAAAGAAGGTAATAAAGATTTTTGTTTTGGAGTTAGTAAATTTGAGATGTCTCATATACCCAAGGAGTTGTCAAGTAGGCAGTGTAGATTTTTGTTAATTTAAAATGTTGATAGTGGGCCTCCCCGGTGGCGCAGCAGTTAGGTGCTGCGCTGTGGAGCTGTCGGCAGCGGCAACACGAGTTCAACCCCGGCCGGGGAGATTCCCACATGGTGCGGCAGACCTCTCCTGCCTCGCCCGCTGCTCCCCTCAGCAGTGTGTTTCCTTTGATATGCCTGTTCTGCTCCCCACTCTGTCTCTGGTAAACCCTCTCGCCGCCCAACACCTCTGGTTTGTACCCCAGCTTGTATGCATAAATAAATAAATATTTAACAAAATTAAATGTTGATAGTTAAATGATAGAGTTGAATTCAGCTCTTTGAATCATGTTCAAAAAGGTGCAGCATTTGTTAAAGTTTACCTTAATTGCCTAAGTGTAGTGCTAAAAGTGTATCCCTAAATTGTGCTTAATTGATTTGTTTATAGGCCAAAAGGATTCTTGAAGGAGATCATGGCTCACCTGTTGGAGAAATGGATGATGAAGACAAAGTATGTGCTAAGTATCTTATGACTGAAAATGGTTTTGAAGCAAGTAATGGTAGTAGCTTTTACCTTAATGTTTAAGAGTAAATTTACCATTACCGTGTGATAATGAGATAATTAGGTCAAACATAGGTCAAGGTCATACAAACCTTGACCTGTCAAAATGGTTCTTCCTATCTTTTTATTAGGTAATGGCTTACTAATTTTTATAATAGGCTTACTATATACTTTTTTAAAATGTACATTCAGGAATTTATTCAAATTTATTTGTGGCTAGGACAAGGATGAGACTGAAACAGTTAAACAGACTCAACCATCAGAGATATATGATGGTAATGGTTCCAAAAATGTGCCATCTGACATTTCTGATCAAGAGGAAGATGAAGCAAGTGAAGAATGTCCAGTGTCTATTAGTAAGTTTAAAGGCTTTGTACTAGTATTATACATTAGTTCTTTACTAATTGAAACAGTGACTTAATTGAAACAGTTTGGTAGAGTGTAATGAATGTAGAAATTGGTATCAATTCTGAATTTGAATTCCAATGTGCCCCTAAATTACCCATCTTTACTGCATCACTTTTCTGGTAATTACTGTTCTGAAGATTTCAGATATATATGTTATTATATATTTGCACATACAGTTAGGTAAATAAATGATAGCTATTAAGATTACATGCTGAAAACTTACTAAACTTGTGTATTAGATTTGTCCAAAGCTGAAACTCAAGCTTTGACCAATTATGGAAGTGGAGAAGATGAGAATGAAGATGAAGAAATAGAGGAATTTGAAGAGGGACCTGTTGATGTCCAGACTTCACTTCAGGCTAACACTGAAGCTCCAGAAGAAAATGAACATGATGATCAGGTATTCCTGGGTAGAGTGACACATCTTCCTCCAGTCTTATTTTACTACTAAAAGTAGACGTCAAAATTTACAACTTCCCCATTCTCATTTTCCTTCATAGAAACCGCTTTAATATCCTTATTGAAATCTGAAACATTATTTTTATATTTAGCAGTGCTTACATCTACTAGGCTGTTTTTTAAATTTTTTTATCAAAAACTGTGAGGTTACTTCAAAAGATTTGGGTTTTTGATTTGACTTTATATTTTCCCTAGTCATACATAGAAATATTGAACAACAACAAAAAATCATTCCTTTTCCAACATCTACCACTCTGCTACAGAGGCAGTGCTTGAGTCCTGCTTTTTATATTCCTTCATAGGCTCAAGTCCTTGTGTGTGTGTGTGTTTTCATTTATATTATTAGATGTCATCTGTTGACTTCCTATTACAATAGCAAAAGATTTTTAGGGTAACTTAAACTTCTGTTTTCTGTATCCTGTCCTCAGTTCTGACTTGATTAAATTTGAATTTAACCAAATACTTAGATTTAACCAAGTTACATAAATATTACTGCTGAACTAATAAGCAAATATAGTTTAGTCTTACACATTTTTTCACTTGAATTTAATAATTCTCAATTTTTATTAACTTAAATTCTATGAACATATACCAGTTCTTTGCCTTCTAATAACTGTATCAACCTCTCAGAATCTTCTCCATGAACTATTTGTTTTTATCCTGAACACAACCCCTTCCTGTTCATTTCAAGATTTGGCTCTTTAAACCTGTTGAAATGCTGGGAATTCGCTCTCTCATTCTTTTTCATTATATCTGTCTTTCCTTTCTTGGAATATCAACTTATTTGAAGGAACATATCCTCCAGTAACAAAGAAAGAATATATAAAATAGGTATTTTGAGACTTTACATTTCTAAGGATATCTTGGTTTCCTTGTTAAAAAGCTTTCTTCTCAAATCTTTGAAGTTGCTGATTCTGTCATCTGATTTCCAATGCTGTTGTTGAGAAGTCCAGTGCCTTTCTTAGTTCTTACCCCTTGTGTATACATTTTTTTAAAAGATTTATTTATGCATACAAGCTGGGGTGTAGGCCAGAGGTATGGGATGGTGAGGGGATTCACCAGAGACAGAGCGGGGAGCAGAACAGGCAGATTGACTGAAATACACTGCTGAGGGGAGCAGTGGGTGAGACAAGAGATCTGCTGTGCCACCTGTGTATACATTTTTTACTTTCCAAATCCAGCTCTTCTGCCCCACCACCACCACCCCTGCCCCCCAGTCTTGAAATTTTTCAAGAGTATACATTGTTGCATGTCTCTTTTCATTCATTATGCTGAGTACTCAGTCTTTTCAATCTAAAGTATACCCATCAGTTTGGTGAATTTCATTTTGTTTATTCTCCATGTTCTGTTTCCTTTCCTACTTTATTTTTCCTACTTTTATTTCTTTTCCTACTTTTTATTTCCTACTTTTATTTTTTATTATATTTATTTTTATATTTATATTTTTAACTTCTACTTTTTTTTCGATTTCTTGACTTCTTAATCTTGCTTCGTAGAAGCTGTTTATCTTCTCCTATCCACCTAAAGGTTTATGTTTACATTAAAGAACGATACAACCAATGGTTGAGGTTCTTTCAGGCTTCACTGTAGGGCAATTGAGTAGATGGCTATCTTTTGATAGATACAGTCAATGTTAATATCAGTTAGTCTTTTCTCTGGAGTATTTCATTTCTCCAGGATTCCCCTGGCTGTGAGGTGATTATTTTGGTTGACTGTTGGTATTTTGGAGCGAGATATGTGGATGTTGAGTTGAGGGTCCCACCATTTTATAGGCTAAATCCTGTTTTCATTATAACACCCTGTCCTCAGTCATACTATTTTTTTTTCCAAAGATTTATTTATTTATGCATACAAGAGCTGGGGTGCAGGCCAGAGGTGTGGGGGGAGGAGAGTGGGGGATTCACCAGAGACAGAGGGGGGGCAGCAGGTGAGACAGGAGAGGTCTGCTGCACCATGTGGGTTATCTCCCTAGCCAGGGATTGAACTCATGCTGCAGTGGCTGCCGATAGCTTTATAGTGCTGAGACTTAACCCCTTGCACCATTAAGGAGGCGCCCTTAGTTTTACTTTCTGCACCCTACTCCTAATCCTGGTGGTCCCAGGTTTGAAATTCATTAATTTCTCTGAATTCTAACCTCCCATTTTCTGTTGCAATTGAAGAAGAGAACTTAGTTCTTATTTTGCTTAAACAGTTTCAATCTGCCATCGCTGCCCCTTTTCATTTCCAACTCCCGCTCCACCACGGTATTCCTTCCTTCCAATATCTGCTACTTCCAACTTTGAGGTGACTCTCAACTATTGTTCTCTCCTCCTAATGAAGGTACTTAGCTTTGTTCATCTTTCTCCCCTCCTCATCAGTTCCACTGCCACTTAATTAATAGCTACATATAGACAGGTATCTTTTAGTTTCATTGAAGTAGAATCTGGTCTTAGGGGAAAAAATAGTGGAAGCCACTACAGTCTAGCTCTCTGTATTATTTTGAGGCTGTTTAAGAAGGAAACCTTTTTATTGACTATCTTAAAATTGCAACCACAATCTCCTCCATAAAACATCTTTAGATTGTAAAATACGTTGCTTGTTTTCACGAAAGTCTCAGGTTAGACAAAAACTTCACACTGGTAACCGTCTCCTGTATGGTGACCCATGTATTTTCTATTAAGACATGTCTTTTTCTTTCTAGGTTCTACAACGTGACTTTGAAAAATCAACAGAAAGCAAACGTGTCCCATCAGAACAAGAACCTGTTACTCATAAAGGTAAGAAATGTAAATATTCAATTTCAAGATACTCTGAAATTTAAATTCTTAGCAAATGTAAATTTGAAGGTAATGTGTCTTTCTTCTACCCCAAATCTTTGTAGAAAACATAATGGCTTTGTTTCTCCAAATAGCTTTCAAAGAAAGGCTGACATGTATTTTAAAAACACTGAAAAATTCTGTAAAGGCATTGTTAGATACAAATGTGGAGGAATTTTTAAAATATTCATTAAATTCTACCTCATTAGAAATTGAGTGGATTCTAAGAATATGATTTTTAAAACATTGTCAGATGAAATATGATCGACTAAATTTGGCAGCCATTGATAAGGAAAATTTGCAGTTGCCCTTTTTTTGGGTCTTAAGTATCTTACATTCATATACATTGCCTTTTATTGGATGCACTAGAAAAATTTAACAACTGTTGTGTTACACTGATGTTAAGATTTTCTTTTGATGACAGATGACCAAGATAGTGTTCCTGTAAAACCCTCTTACCTCAGTATCTTGGAAAATGAGCAATCTCTAAATGGCACTGTTCAAAAGGATTCGCTTACCATTGACTCACCTAAACAGCCTAACCCTTTGCCATTACCTTTAACTGAAATTGAAACCTTAGTGCCTAAAGTCAAAGAAGTTAAATCTGCTCAGGAAACTCCTGAAAGCTCTCTGGCCGGAAGTCCCGATACTGAATCTCCAGTGTTAGTGAATGACTATGTATGTATGATTTACATTTCTAAATATATTTGCATCTCATTTTTGTGCATATTTCTTCATTGCATGTTAACATTTTCAGCATTTAAATGTTATCCATTTTCTGTTCAGGTTTAGAAATTGTCACGTTTTTATTTCTTACTCAAACTTAAAACTTGAAGAGTGATAGTGGGTTAAAATAATCACCTCAAACCCTAAAAGCTATTGTACTTTTTGTAATTTTGAGAATCAAAGAGAGATGATTTTTAGGTAGCAACCTTGAATTCACTTCCATTTCCTATCTGATGAAAGGATGATGATACGTGAGTCACAATTTAATCTCTTAACTCTACCCACACATGATTTCTCAAGTACTTATAGCATTTCATAAATCTTTGATAAATCAAAAGTTTATACTTGGGATGGGAAATATGACAGGAGTCCTTTTCTCTATATAGTGAATGACAAATATGTCAGCAAATGTGCACTTAGAATATTAGTAGATAAGTTCAGTTTTACTCTGGATCTTTTGTTTTAATTTAACTTTATAGCAAGTAGGTTATTTTTTTAATCTGAGAGCTGTATATGTTTTATATACTTTTCAGCAAAAATGAAGGGCTTTATCACAATGCACTTTTTTTAGGTCTAAGGAATATGTTCATTTATTTTTTTATTTAACATCATTTTTCCCCTAAATATATATATTCAATTACAACTTCATAATTTCTCAGAATGGGAACTTCCTTCAAAAACATAAGTAAAACGAGTATCTCTCAACTGTTTTGTTTTTTGCTTCACTACCAGTGAGAATATACATTTAAAACTGAAAGTTATTACCTGTTAGATTTATTCTTATTATCATCTGATGAGTGGTGGAGTTCCTATAAGGACACATTCAATTGAAATGAGGTCATAGTTACACTATAAAGATCCAGAATTTTAATCTTGGGTTTTAATACAAGGAAATAAAATAAAGTCACAGGCTGTAAAGATGAATTTGATGACTATATTGATATGTTGTAAAGGAAATCACGATAGGCTCCATTATCACATAAATGCAAAATAGGATCTGAGTGAGAGAGATATGGGTGAGAGATGTTGGAAGAAAAAGAAAAACTTCAGGCCTCCCTGGTGGCATAGTGGTTAAGCGCTGCGCTGTGGCACTGTCGGCAGCGGCGATGTGAGTTCGATACCCGGCCTGGGAGATTCCCACATGGCGTGGCAGACGTTTCCTGCCTTGCTCGCTGCTCCCCTCAGCAGTGTATTTCCGTCAGTCTGCCTGTGCTGCTCCCCACTCTATTTCTGGTGAACCCTCTCACCGCCCCACGCCTCTGGCCTGTACCCCAGCTTGTATGCATAAATAAAATCAAAAAAAAAAAAGAACTTCTAGGTTTCCACTTGGGTAATTGGTAGAATGACACAATGAAAACCAAGAAAGGAGAATTAAAAGGATAATTAAAAATTCAGGTTTCAGAAAAACAATGAGATGATCACAAAGATTTTCTAAATTCACACCTCTTCTTTATTTCAGCCTCCTTTATTTTATTTGGTAATTAAATATCTGTAAATGTTTCCTTATATTCTGCTAGTTATAACTCTGATGCATTCTGTAAACAAGAAGTGAGTTGTTCTTCTGAATTATTTTAGCCCTCAGTATTAACTACTTCCTTTCACCTTTATAAACTGACCCTTTGTTTTTTGAAATGGGCACAGAAAAAAAACAACCATATGCTCAGAGCTGCAAGTGTATAGCTCTGCCTGTGAATTTTAGATTTCTGGTTTTATTCATAGAGCTGAAGGAACCTACATTCAGAATTACTACTGTATACTTGGTAAAGAATCCATTTTTCTTGGCATGGATAACTGGTTTAGATCCAGAGATAGAACAGATAGCTTTCATTAAATATATATAATTTATCTTTCAGGAAGCCGAGTCTGGTAATATAAGTCAAAAATCTGATGAGGAAGACTTTGTAAAAGTTGAAGATTTACCACTTAAACTGACAATATATTCAGAGGTATTTGACTCTCTTTAATTAAACTTGTCTTTATTATTGTTGGGCCTCTCTGGTGGCACAGGGGTTAAAGTCTCAGTGCTATCAAGCTGTCACCAGCCACTGTGGCAAGAGTTCCAGCCAGGAGCTAACCTATAAGGCGCAGCAGACCTCTCCTGTCTCACCTGCTGCTCCCTTTAGTGGTGTAGTAGATCCTCCTATTCTGCTCTCCACTCTGTCTCTGGCGAATCCTCTCTCACCCCACCCCACCTCTAGCCTACACCTTAGTTCTTGTATGCATAAATTAAAAATAACTCTTAAAAAAAAAGAAGACAAATATTGTTAAGATGAAAGATGATTTTGAATTTTTCTTCATTCCAAAGGCAGATTTAAGGAAGAAAATGGTAGAAGAAGAACAGAAAAACCATTTATCTGGTGAAATATGTGAAATGCAGACTGAAGAACTAGCTGGGAATTCTCAGACACTAAAAGAACCTGGTAAGAGCTATCAGTGTTAGCCATATTATATTGGAAATTTACTGAATCTTGATACCATCATTTTATTTAGTTTTTTAAATGTGCTGTTTGTAACAGGGAGGTTTGAGCCCAAACATTGGAAAGGAAGATTGAAAACTGAATTCAGCTGCCTAGTGTAATATAAAATTATATTAGGTTATTTTTAAATCTTCCATTTTAGCAAAATAATATATGTAAATGTGTGATTTAAGAAAGAAAGGTACAAAAGAATTAATGATAATTGGCAAGAGCCCATTACTTTTAATTATTTTTTAGCACTTTAAGAGGGACTTTCTGTATCTAAATATTTTTATAATTTTTCTTAATTATAAAAATTGGGGTATCTTGTTTCCCTTCTAAAAAGTGACTTAAATTTAGACCTACCTCTCCCTCTTTCAGGGGTCTTTTTTTTTTTTTTCCTGTGTGCTCCCTTTGTTACTTTAAATAGATATATTTCCTAGATTTATCACCTTTGGTCATTATCCAACTAGGTCCTTCTCCTTCCTCCTACCTTTCTCTGTTCTGTTTTACTCATATCTTTACATTAAGGTTATTAAAGTAAACAAAATTATATTGTTTTGTAGCTCATAATTAAATCTTCTATAATCTTTTTGAGGATGAGTCTACATAAATATTCATTGCAAAGCCAAGAGATCTCCACAGATTTCCTTTTTTATGGCTCTAATAGCACAACCATTGGCCACTCAAAGGAGAATATTTCTTGCATCAAACTCACAGGATTTTTTTTGTTATTCTCTATCAGTTTATCCACTAGTTAAAATCATAATACCTTGTTTATTTTTGTTTTTCCTAGAAATGGAGTGAAGAGAAGGGCAGATCATTCAGATATCAAACGTTTAATTCCCAGTCTTCAGCCAGTTTCGTTTAAATCTCAGCTTCTCTTTTCAGTGTCTTGGGCTGCAGTTTCCTCCCCTCCCTCTGTACTTTCACTACTTTGAAGAGCCTGGAAATTTGTCAATAACTCATGTCTGCTTTTCTCTGACAGCCACTCTTTATGGATCTGCATTTATTCATTTTTATAATTCTTTTCCCTTTTTTTCTAGTGGGTTTCTTGAGACAGTGGTATATTTTCAGCCTCCCATTTTAAAACAGGTTCTCACCTATCCTTTCTAAACTTATATTGTGTACTACCGGGGAATTATGCTAAGTAATGCCTTAATTTAGTGAGTAATTTATAAGACATTAACTATTTTCCTTTTTTTTTTTCCCAGAACCTGTGGGAGCCCAAAGTATATGAGATGTCTTCAGAGATTCATCTAACTCTCTACATAGTCAATACATATATGAAAATGGCACTAAATAAACATGTTTTGATCTATATAAAAATGTAAATTAGTTTGACACCGCATTTTTGATAGGCGTGCTAATTGCTGCCCGTGGCAGTTTAAAACATCAGATACTGAGTTTTCGACAGATTCAAGCCTTGTACACTGTGGGGTTTCTTTCTTTCTTTTTTTTTCTTTTTTTTTTTTTGTCTTGATTTTTTTTTTCCCATTGTGATGTTTAGTAATGTTAAATTTAAAATGTAGTTTTAAATAAATTTGAACTTACCTGTAAAGTATCATTTTTGGAAATTATGTTGAATCCTATACAGCAAGTTACTGTTCTATGTTAGTAGGCTACTTAGAAGGGAGCAATGGTTGAATTAGAGAAATGTACTATTTATTATACAGCCTCGCCATTAGGCCAGGCTTCCAAATAATGCCAGTGTTGCTGCTATTGGGTCTAATGTTCTTTTAGATACCTGCATGTCTTATTCCTCTGCAAGAATAGGGCAGGTTATCTGTGAAGTTATTGTAGAATATCTATTAATATTCTATTCAAATTGGATAATACCTTAACTTTAGAACACATGTCCTTAGTACCTACAACTTAATTATCTATTAGACAAATTCTTCAAGAATTTCAATTCCTATCTATGTTACCACAGTCGTAAAAAGAAAGTTTTATATAATTAGGGAGTATTTCTGCACAGACAAGTAACATTATGATTAATTTTAAGTAAAACCAAACTCTTTCAAGAAGGGATTAATAAAACTAAATTTATGTACCAGTGCATTATGGTTCTATGCTTTCAACAAATTTTCCTTTGAGGATGATAGTTCAAGACTAAAGTATAGCAATTGCTTCTGTGTGTAGTGAGAGAGAAGCAGGTTCACAGAGGAAGTACTGAGTCATGAAAATCTGTTTGATTTCATCATTAAGTAAATCAGCTTTACTTAACTTTAGATCTCAGGTTTTCCTTATACCACATGAGGCTTCACAGAGCCCGCTAACAGTTAGGTCAGGTTCACAGATTCCTCCTTGAATAAAAAATGAGGAATTAGTTCCAAGAGGTCTTTCAAATTTGTTAACAAATGATTGAAATACCCCATAAGAATTTGGTTTGGTATTCCTTTAAAATTTCTGACTTCGCTGATACCTGTGTAAAATGACAATGTCCAATAAGGGAGTATTAAGTGAGGATTTCCCTGTGAGGACATTTACTGTGTTGCTATTCAAATTATGTAAGATGTATCTCCAGCTTTTAACTTCAATAAAATCTATTTCAGGTAACTGTCATTCCAGAATCAGGAATTCATATGCAGTTGGCCTGACTTCAGGGAAATTGAAAAATAAGTTACATTATACATATACTCGAATTTCTTTGTTTTCTAGACTCTGAGCAGGAAGAGAAGAAAACTTCCTTTTGGAACTCAAGCCAAGCCTTACCTATTACAGCTGTCTCTCTCTCTGCATGCATATTAAAGATTGATAGAGTGAAAGAATTGTACTTACATCTTAATTATTACTGAAGTACCTATGAACCTTATCAATTTGTTTATTTGACTTGTGTTATAGCTGCTGTAATCTAGTCTGTTTTCTGTTTTAGTAGATAATTTTAAAATACTTATGGCTTAAGAGCAGGTAACTTGTTTAATACGTTTTCTCTGGTAACTACTATTAGAGTTACCCATTAAATACTCCTGTTTAATTTTAAGTTAAAAATTTGGATATAAGAGAAAGAAATGGTCAAAATAAGTGAGAGAGAATCTTATGTAGGTTGAGGTAATACCTAAAATAGTGAGCTAGCCAGACTTTGTATTTTGTAACATTCACTTTGGGTAAATGCTTTTTCACTGTTAATAAATGTATATCCTACATACAGCTCTGAATTGCTTTTTTATTTAAATTAACACTGTCTTAGACCTAATTCCATAATTATGACATTTGATGATCATTAGTAAAATCAAGATCTGGAAAATTATGTCATTGACTAGCCAGAGAGAAGATTCAATTAGAGATAATTTTTCTGGCAGTGTAGTTATGCTCCATTTCTATTTTATACACTGTGTAGACAACATTCTCATTTACTCAAAGTTAGGCAGGCATTTTTCTGCTCATTGCCCAACCTTCTTTAACATAAACAACTCAGCCTTCATCTGTCAAAGAAATACTAACTGGGTTTCTCTGTAAAAATCTCAGCACCCAGTCACCTTGCCTGGAAGCGCCAGCACAGCCTAAACAACGCCTAAAACATTTGCTTTACATCACATTTCTGCCTCAGATTCACCAATTTCCCTGCCTCATTTTCCAGTAAGGAACAGAATCCTTTGCCTACAGATGACATTGGTTCATATATAAAACGTTTTAATTACCAGTTCATTACATCTGACCAGACTCAGAAACATATCCACTACGGAAGGACCAGCTGATTTAGTTATATTAAAACTAATCACAGCATAACGTTTGAGTACAAGAGTTCTTAGATACCATTTCTTGCCTTAAAAGACATTTCCTAGCTGTACTTGTTATTTCCAATATGTAGGACTAGCAAACCATGTGTGATTAAATAATGTAAACACTAAGTTATTTTTGCTAGAAATCTCCCCCTTGAATGACTCCTAGAATGCAGCTGCCTGGTTGAGGTCATTCTGTTGATGAAAGGACATGAAAAGGCTTTGAAAAATACAAAGTGCTATACCAATTCACGGTAGTCAACATTGTGCTAAATTTTAGTGAACCCACGGCCACATGCATTTCGAGCTCTCCATCACCCCTTTACCTGTTACCGCACTGTAAGTACTTAAACAGGAATATTATAGTACTATAAGTAGAATAAGCACTTCATTCCATCAGTGAACTAGTGTTCATGGCCATGCTTTGATGACAAGTGCTGTTCAAATGTAAGGTATTGTGTGTACACTGGAGAAAAAGGCCCAGGAGAAAGAGCAGGGCCCCTGAAGCCTGAAAGCCTGCCACAGTCTGAGGAAACTTGGTGGGAAACCTTAGGGGCAGAAGGAGCCAGTCAAGCCCAAGAGGAAAGGAACAAAATCAAAGTCAAAATAAAGGTTGCCGTTGTCAACCTCCCCACAGGTCTCACCCACGTCTCTTTCAAGCGTCTCCTTTCACGTCCCCCAAGACCCTGGTACAAGAGCAAGGCCAAGAAGCCAGCGCAGCTTCACATGTCTCTGTTCCAGGTGCCTCCTCCCGGTTCCCTTGATCTTCCTTCCGACTCCCAGTTCTCTTGCTTCTCTTTCCTGCCCAGCTCCACCCTTCCTTTGGATGGGGCAGGGAACCTGGAACCTCCCCTTTCTCTGGGGATTACCCTGTTACGCTCTCTTAAATCCAAATTTATAAGTTTTACTAAAAAAACACCAACCCTATTTGGGGGAAAGAGCAGGATGACAACGCTTTTGGTGCCTTAAAGGAGAGCCTAATGAATCCCCGCCCTTGGGCTTCCCAATATCAGCTCCCCTTTTCCCTATTTGCATGTGGAAAGGCACAGAATGCCTTTGGGTTACCCACCCCAAAACCCATGGTATGCTAGCCAGCTTCTGGAACCTGCACCCCAAGGATATCCTCCTTGCCTTAGAGCCATTCCTTGCTCTCCTTTTAGACAAGGTCACTGAGGAAGCAGTTGTTGGGTCCTCTTTATCCATTTTGCACCCTATGTGAAGCCCTTCTTAATTCTAACCACACCCAACTCCTTTGAACCTGCCATTCTTAAAAGTCTTAAATTTGCTGCTTTTTCTTCATTACCAATCAAATCCCTCAACACTATTGAGCTCTAAGAGGTCACTTCATAACGTTTCTGATGGCTTACAGAAACCTCTGAATAATGCTGACTTTCTCAGGACTGACTGATGGTTCATTTAGAAGATGCTGACAAATAGTGTGCTGGATATGCAACATCAACACCTTTGATGTAACTGAAGCAGCACCCTTGCCTTTGGCTGCTACAATCCAACAAACCTAATTACACACATGTCCTCAGGCGACCCTAGCCAAGGACAACACCGCCAATGTTTATGCTGACCGTAGACAGGCCTTGGGAACTCATGATTTGGCGTGGAAAGCAGCGTGGTTTTCTTATTTCCAAGCAGACAAGAAAATAAATAACCCTGATGTTCAGAAATTATTAGATGCCATTCTTTCACCTATTCCTTTAGCTATTGCTAAGATCCTGGATCATTCTAGACTTCACTTTCTAGAAGCTAAAATAAGTTCCCTTGTTGACCTTTCTGCAAGGAAGCTGCACTTAGAGGGACCAAGAGCAGCCCAATCTGCCATGGTCCAAATGAGGTAGAACAGGGACTTAGCACACAGGCTTGCAACCCACTTCCACTGCACCCATCTAGCATTTCTGAAAAATAACTACACATACTTTAGAACTAAGCCAACCCAAATACTCAAATCCTACTAGTTATCCTATACCCGGGTGCCACTAGTTGTAAAAACTACTGTCTTATCTAATGAACAGGAGGCTAGGGTCTGTGGTTCTTGTAAAACAACCGGCCAACTCTTACTGCCCTTACCTGTAAATTCCTGCTTCTTTTGTTAAAGGAAACTGGCCAAATCTCATTATTCCATCTGTAAGCCCCCTGCCCCCTCAAATCAAAAAGCACGTATCAATAGCCTCAAGACTCAAGGAGCAAATATCTCCCTTGAAATTCACCTTCACTGAGTGTCTATTCTCACCTACAATAAAGCTTTATTTCTAACTCACCTACACTGACTCCCCCACAAATTCTTTCCTTCACATAAGCCAAGAATCTTGGGGTCCCTCAACAGCCCTGGACCTCATCATAAATAGATATTTCTCCAAATGGCAGCACAGAAAGCTGGCTAGAGACGCTGAACATTAACCTCTAAAAAAGGAAAAACAAGATGGAAATCCAACAACTATTGATTTGACAAAAGAGAAAAAAAAAAGAGTTTGGGTCAAATAACTTGGTCCTGCCGGAGATTCTGAAGTTCCACTGGTGACTAAAGTCCAGGCATTGCATATTGACAACCAATAGAATGGTAAGCTGTATGCACCAGGGCTGGCAGGGAAAGGAAATGAGTTCACAAAATGTGTCCACTTTCTTGCCCACTTGCCCTAAATACAATTCAGGAACAACTTGTCCACATTGCCCCCAAACACTTAAATCGCACAACGGATCATTCAAGTGTTGGCAAACAGAATTTATTCAACTGCCTCATCCCATGGATATAAATATAATTTAGTCTTGGTTTGTGTGCTTTTACTGGCTGAAACTTTCCCTTGTCAATAGGCCAATACCTTCTTTGTAACCTCAATTTTGTTAAAATTATCAGTAGCTGGGGAACCGCTCTTGAGCTCCATAATGATCAAGGAACCCCTCAACTGGACAAATACTATGGCAGGTCTATGCTCTTTCGCCAGTTCTGCAACATTTCAACTGTTCTTACTGATGGAGGGTAAGAGGAGAAAATCTGGGAAGGAGGTATCATCACAAGACTAGAAACTGGCTCACACTAGGCCAAAAGCTGCAGGTGGGTGTAGAAGTGATTACCATAGTTGGTAAACTAGCTACAGAAAATATCCAGAGCACAGATTGGGGGAAGGACTATGGAGATTGAGGGCCATTATAGAAAATCACCACTCTTTTCGAATCCATGTAGTCAAATCAAATAAAGAAATTCCTTAAGTGCCAACTGACAGTAAGTATCAGACTGCTATAAATTCCAGAGCCTACCACTCACCATTATTTGCATGCACTCACATTAACTGCATGCATCAAGAGGAGCAAAACCTTATATTTCTTAATAGAAGTCTACTACCAGCAACAATGGTTGCCCAGCAACAATGACAACAATAAGGAGCGCTACAGCCCAGCCAATGAAAAGACATCACATCCCTGGACTTTTCACTTTCTTCCAATAGACTTTCATTTAGAATAGCTCCTCCCAATTTCCTCCTTTCCTCTAGAAGAGTAAGTTCCCCTTATGTCTTCTCTGGATCTGCCTCTGGTCCACCATAGGCAGCATTTCTCCCAGTGCAGTTCCTCTGCTATTCCCAAACAACCCCCCTTTGCTGGTCAAGTAAATGGCTAATTTTTTTTTAGATCAACAAGACCCAGCAATATATAATAAAAGACAAGATTGGATTTATCCAAGAAACACATTTTTTTAAATAAGAGCAGTGTAAATAAGCTTATGAGCCTATTACAATAAAGTCAAATGATCATTTCAACAGATATAGCATATAAAATTCATTATTCATGGATTATTTAAAAAAGAAAAATACTTAGCATATCAGCAATAGACTAAAAAACCAAATGTCTTAGTATATAGACAAAACTACAGAAGCCATTTTTTTTTTAAATCAGGGGTTCTCTTAAGTTATAAAATGTGCAGTCATAAATTACTAGCTGACATGTGAAAGCATGCTCATCTAAGTTACAATTAGAAAACTGCATTGTGAGCACAGGTTCACAACAAGGAAAGCAGATTTAAATTGCTCCCACAGAGACTGAATTTCAAAAATCAGAGATCCCTCTGAGTAATGTGTAAATGGAAGAAAATATAGTAAAATATACATATATAAACACATGTATTGCAACTTATTTTTTCTAAGCAAAGTTACTTGCTACAATGGAAAGTTCTTTTTTCTAATACATATTTTGACAGGCCAAGATATAAAAGGAAGGGTAAGGTCAAAATCTGGCAGGAGCTGCTGGGGAAGAGTTGAGTTTCTCTGTGTAATAAAGGGCAATAAGAGTTTGGAGTTCTGACCAATCAAGGAAAAGAACAAGGGTTTCCAGAAACAAAAGAGACAAGAGACTGTCTAGCACAAAGTCTGAAATATTTTCAGTGCGCAACCTTTCCGACAGGGCTTTATCTAGTGCACTGCTGACATCAGCTTACTTCAGCAGCCGCCTGGCAGTAGTATTGCATTGCATCAGAAAATGATGCAATCAAGTCTGGATGATGTGTGCATGATGGTATTATGCAATGCGATGCAATATTCCATCATTCTAGGCTGATTTAGGATGTTGTTGCAGTCCTACTGGATCAATTTACATGGCGAAACATAAAATGAATTCTATATCTTCAAAACGAGAACTAATAAAAAATGTTCAGGGTTATATTCATGTTCAGCACACCAAGGTACTGCAGATTAGGGCCTTTTTTTTTAAGATTTTTTATTTATTTATACATATAGTTGGGGTACAGGTCAGAGGTGTGGAGTGGTGAGAGGCTTCACCAGAGACAGAGTGGGGAGCAGAACAGGCAAATCGAAATACACTGCTGAGGGGAGCAGCGGGCAAGGCAGGAGAGATCTGCCGCACCATGTGGGACTCTCCCCGGCCCGGCATCGAACTCGCATCGCTGCTGCCAACAGCTCCACAGCGCAGCGCTCAACTGCTGCGCCACCAGAGAGGCCCAGATTAGGGCCTTTTAAAGTCAGTAACCATCTCACTGTTGACCAGTGTTACTGAGGGGTGGGGCCGAGTGGGCAGAGGAGAAAGAAGAGCACTGTCCATGGGCCTCTGGTCTTAAGGAATACGCTGAGCATATGGGAGCTCAGAGAGTGGCCAGCCAGAGAAACAAAATATTAAGCCACAAACTCTGCCTATATTACTCAGCAAAACAATGCTATTTCCTATTTGCTGTTTCATACACCTTCGGAAGTTCGGGGATGGTGTGTGGTGCGGTGTAGTTATATAAGACTTAAATCAGGGCCTCCCTGGTGGCACAACGGGTTAAGCCCAGCACTATGAAGCTATCCAGAGCCACTGCAGCACGAGTTCGATACCCAGCCAGGGAGATTCCCACATGGCGCAGCAGACCTCTCCTGCCTCGCCTGCTGCTCCCCTCAACAGTGTACTTCAGTCGACCTGCCTGTTCTGCTCCCCACTCTGTCTCTGGTGAATCCTCTCACCAGCCCACACCTCTGGCCTACACCCAGCTTATACGCTTAAATAAATAAATCTTTAAAAAAAAAAGACTTATATCAACCCTCCGGTGACATTATGTGCATTAACAAGGTTGAACTAGGTATCAGTGATTGATCAAGCTTTTTGAAGCCCACTGGTGTGCAAGTAACCATGTTTTTCAATACGAAAACCCCATAATGTCAGTAACGCAGCAAACCGCTCAAGCAAAATTATACAAAGGCATTTGGGTGGAAGAGAAGATTAATTCGAAATGTTTCTGAGTTTGTACACAATTACCGAAGGCCTTTCGTATTATAATTGTTAAATACCTGACAGTTACTTTTTACTGAAATCTTTTTAAAATCTGTCGCTAGAAAGTGTCAGGATGATAACACTCAGGGAGGAAAAGGTCATTACTTTGAAGAAATACAATAAAATTGTCAATATTTTCAACTTACCTGGGTTTCCTCTCCCCTGCCCTCATCTGCACCCTTCTCTGGCACTTTGACTACAATTAAAAGGAAAGGAAGAGGGAAAGAAAGAGCAGATCCAGGCACTATTCTGGCAGTGCCCTCTGCGCCCTTCATTGAGCTGAAAACTTCTTTCACGCCAATTTAAAAAGTCTCACTCAACAGTCAATCAGGCAGAAAGAAAACCAACCAAACGTGGTGCCCCGGCAGTCAAGGCAGAAGGGGTTCCAAGGAAAAGGGGCAAAATCAGCTTACTGCACAGTTAAGCCCTGAGTTTTGACCACTGGATTGAGGAAAGCGTCACCCAGCATGCTGACAAGCTGTCCACCAGATACTTACATGCGCAAACAGACTGCTGGGTGGTTTTAAGAGAAAGGGAGAGAGCGTGGGTGTGGGAACAAAGGGGGGAGGAGGCCCAATGGTCTAAGGCAAAAGGACTGTGGGTGTTTTAGTGGTGGGTGTGGTGACACATCTCTTAAGGTGTGAGCAGAAGGCCACGTAGAGCAACGGTAGCTCCATAAAGGAAATAGGACAGTCGGGAGTCAGGCACACTGTGAGTCTCATGAGGGGTAAAGCGAGCAAAATTCACTCAGGTTGAGGAATACCTACCTCGCCACTCATCTGTTTCTTCACTGATATTTTTAATAAAAGAAGGGAGAACATTAAATTTTAGCCTAGTGATGCCCCTGCAAGGGATGCAAGGGAAGGCATGAGGGAAAAAACAGTGATTTCAACAGAAAAAAAGTGTTTAAGTTCCAGAACTCCCAGTGTTTAAGTCCCCAGCAGGTTTCATGCTGTGGTTTCACGGCCGTTCTTCATGGCTCACAGGCCTTGCCCATACACCCTTGGGCGTACCAAATACGAGACAAAAACTTTTAGAAAAGGAGGCCTTACCTCTCCACGCCAGAGCCCGGGATGCCACTCACGGCCCTGCAGCACTCCCAACGTTGGCGTCTCCTCCTCGGACCCCAACCTGCAAAGGGGGGCAAAGGGGTGCAGTAAGAACAGAGCTGAAGACCCTGGGTGGAGGCTACAAGCACAAGCTGCAGGAGACGCTGGGCGAGGCGAAGAGAGTGGCTTCCCCTACCTGAGCAGCCGGCGGGCCCCAGGCGTGAGCCCCCCAAGATGAAGTCAGTGGAGCTGAACTCTGGGCACCCTGCGCCGCCCTGGGCGCGAGACGCTTCCACGGGCGGCCTCGCTCGGCCCCGCCGCAGCAGATGCGGCCGCGCGGACTGAACTTCACGCCTCCCCGCCGCAGGCCCGGCGCGAGGGGCCCAGGGGGCGTCAGCCGTCAACTCTGCGCGGGCAAGGTGGAGGCGTGAGGGGGCCCGTCAGGGGCCCGCGCTGAGTCTCCCTCCACCCAGACGCCTCGTGGAGGGGCCCATGTGCAGCATAGTGCAGAAAATTCCGACGCGAGTCTTAGACCAATTTAAGCACATGGTCTCCACGTGGCGACCGCCAGCTCGCCCACGCGGGACGCAGCGGCTTCACGGCACCCACAGGAAGGTGACCCCGCGCCCCAGCAGATTCGGGCAGAGCCTGCCCCCCACTCAGTGACACTGTGGCTTCAGCAGACACACCTCCCCCCCTCCCAGCGGCCCCAGGGGTCGGGAATGAAGCTACCCTCCTTCAATAAAACCAACCTAATCTCACAGTGGGGCCGGCTGGAGAAATCCACCTGGCGCCCGCCCCCTGCTCGTGGACCAGCTGCGGCTGCGGGACGAGGCGCGGAGCCCGCCCGCCGGTGCCACGTGACCAGCCTCCAGCTGCTTGGGCCTGTACACCGCCCTGCAGGGGGCCGCAGCCAGAGGAGGGAGCCAGGAGGGTCTGGGAGGGAACTGCTGAGACTTTGGGGGACGTTGGGAGTGCTTGAGGGAGAGAGGGCCTGCCCAGTCTGTGGGGTGCCGAGCAGTACCCCTGCCCCTGGGGTACCCCTGCCCCTTCATGGCACTGGATGGCTTGCTGACGTTGGAAGGGTGAGTGAAGAGTTCTGGAAGGGGTTCCTGTCACTCACCCCCTGCGATGCCCTCACCAAAGATCTCAAGTGACCCCACAAAGTCCAGTCCAGACGGGTTGTATCTGGCTTTTGAGTACCAGGCAAGTTAGGGTTAAGTAGGCCGTTTCAGGGGCAGCATAGATAGGGGCTTCAGAGAGTCAAGGAGGTTTCTGAGATAAGGGCGGAGAACTCTAAAAGGACTAGCTGATGAGGGCAGTGAATTTTAAGAGAACTTTGACAGGGGCAGTGAAAGAAAGTCTAAGAGCTGTAAAGCTGGACACACTGAGAGAGCCATTCACAAAGAGGATGATGAGATTTTAGAACTGAGAAAAAAGGTTTAAATGTCTCCTAGACACGGGCCCATGCTCGTCTTTGCCACCCCCTGCCTGGCTGGGAGTCTTCACTTTCCCTCTAAATAAACTTTTTCTTTATTCTCTAAAGGTTTGCTTCTTTCCACTTATTCATCTGAGAATCTGTCTACAAATTTCATTCTACAGCTTCATGAGACAAGAACCAGTGGTGGCGCAGGGACTAAATTCCTGGCTTTTCACAGCTGGACTAGGGTGAAAAGCGGAAGCTGTAAACACAGGAACAGAGCACTGGCTTCACTCTCAGGTCCCAAGACAACAGGGCCCTCACCTACAGTGGGCCCTCCTCAACTTGAGGAACTTACTGGCCTTTGCTGGCAGGGGTGAGCCAGAGCCATCTGCACTGTTCTTTGGGGAGGAAGAAGGCACAATGGCTGAGAGACAGTAACTAGGAGCCTGCAAACACCCCATTCTCCCCAGGCACGCCCATACTACCTGCCTGGGCCAGAAGCTGGGGGCTGCCTATGTGGGTCCATGAACGGTCAAAGCCAGCTGCGTCTTTGCCCTGGTGCTACTCTTCCCAGCTATACGCCCCACTCATGCCCCACACTGCAGTTCTAAGCTGTTTGCTGTGGCTTCGGATGATTGCATTCTCCGTGTGTGCTGGCTTCAGCCATTTTTATTCAGTGTGCCAAGAATCAATTTTTTGTTCACCTTCAAGAGCAACCTTGGTTGTACCCTGAAGTGTGGTGTAACCTACACTCTTCTGAGGCCAGGCTTGTTGGTCCAGCTCTACCAGTGTGGCTGGGGACCAAAAGGCACTTCTGGGGAAGGTCCGTGAGTACCAAGGGCCCTGTGAGAACAAAGAACGCAGGAACTCCACAAACCTCTATAAACCTGCCAGTGGCCTGTAGTTTTGCTCTAATGGCGCTAATAAGCTTTGCCACACTGTTCACAATGATTTTGCCAAGGTTTTCTACAACATGCTGTTGGAGGTTTTATGATGTTTTCCATAGACAAGTTTCCAGATGAAGCCATACACAGCCAGTATCTAAAAATTCCTTTTTAGAAAGAGCCACAAATGCATCATTTAGCATGAACACATATCTACCATATTTCATGAACATAAATCCACAAAATTAAAATATAAATACAACGGCAATGTTAAAAACATTGTAAAATAGTGCTGAGATAATGCTCCGTAAAACAGTGGTAAGTAAGCAGGCAAATAAGCAGATAACTCTCCATAAATAGCGGTAAACAAGCTCCAGGAAGCTTATCAAGAAGTTTGCAAAGGAGTCTGGTTAGGAGTTACAGTTAATGAACTTCTGGTGACCAAATCTTTTTAGGAAAAATCCAAATCCACAAATGATTAAAACATTCTCTTTCCCATCCTACTTTTTATTCTGGTTTTAGAAGTTCATTCATTTCAGCCTGAGTGTTGCAGTTACCCACCTGCTGCTGGTACACTTGATGCCAAGGGCAGTTGCTCAGAAGGGAGAGCCTGTGAGTCCCAGGCCTTGGTGTAGGGCAAATGGGAGTGATCAGGTTTTTTCCACCCTCCTGCCCGTAGCATCAATGATCGACACCTGTGTTCTCACACGCATGCCTGATGGCGGCGCCTGGAGTGGGGCGTGGGCATGCGTGAGTGGGGGCACCTGAGTCGAGACACTGAGCATATAGAGTGTTAGCAGAGGATGTGGGTCTGCTGAACTTCAGCAGCCTGTTTGACCACCCATTGCTATCTACAGTGCTGCTTTCCTGTACAAGGTCAGAGCTGCCCGATTAATTAGTCAAAGCAAAACCTTACAGGGTGCCTTTCATATCAACCAAGATCAAAAAGCTTGATCACTCTGGGAAGGTTATGCTCTGCGAGGTGTGACCGGGAAAGCCCGGGGCGCTGAGGACCGGTCCATGACAAGGGACCCCAGAAACTGATCAGTGGAAAGCCTTGTTGTTAAGAATAGAACCAAACCCAAGGCTCTGGGGTATAATTTTGATTACAACATTTGGTCGCCAAACAGATAAGAATTATCTGGTCAGCAGACTCATGTCCCCAAAGCCCCTAATGACAAGAACACATTCTTTAGTTTTACCCGTTTTTTCTCTTTGTCCTTCTAACCTCTGTAACTGATGTTATATGATAATTCTGGAAATAAAAGGGCCAGGATCTCGCTCATTGAGCAGCGTCCTGCATCAGGCAGCCCGCTCCACGACTCCCGTGGATCTGTGTGGTGTTGCCCCCGACGCAGCATGAGGACTGTGTGGCACAGTGCAGTAGAGACCAGTGGAGAGACCACGAGAGAACCCCAGAGAGCCCAGAAAGAGTGAAGGTTTGCTGGGGGCTAGGTTGGCCCCCAGGCCCCCCTGCCTGCCCTGCACTGGTTCCCTCACTGCAAATGGTGCGGAAGGATCATCAAAAGCCTGAAAAAGCCACTGAGGCTCCAGGGCTCCTCCTTTACCCGGCTGCCCGGACCACAGAAAACCTGCTCTGTGTCTTGCTGGCACAACACTTGGGAATCAGCCTAAAATTTTGCTGGGTTGCCGGCTATCTATCAATACTGATACAAACTGTGTGTATCTAAGTATGTTTCAAGTTTGCCTTGCACTCCAAATCAGCCCTGCAATTACTAATTACTAGTTACTGATTACTAATTGTCTCAGCACTGGATGCTACTATTCCTCACTCCTTTGATCCCAAGCCCATAGTACACAGGGAAAATGAAAGTCAAAACTAGGAGTATTCAAGCTTTGATCACCTGTAGCCAAAGACCACTCTGCTTAAGATCTTCCCAGATACCTTTGTACTGTGTCTTTGTTATTAACCTACTTAGTGCAGGCTTGTAGGGTAAACGAGAGCCATCAGGTTTCTCCGCCCTCCCCTCAATGATAAACCTCTGCGGGCCTACACGCACGCCTGATGGCGGGCACCTGAAGCAGGGTGTGGGCCTGCGTGCGTGGGCACACCTGGGCCGGAGAAGCAGAGGACTTAGAAGCAGAGAAGCAGAGTGGCAGGAGGAGGAACAGGAGCAGCAGCAGAGCGGGGCAGAGGACCACTTGGGTGCGACAGAGACCATGAGAGAACACCTGAGAGCCCAAGAGAGTGCAGATTTGCCAGCCTCCAGGCCCCCTGCCCCATTGCCTGCCCTATACCCAGTTGCCTCTCTACAAAAGACTATTAAAAGCCTAAAAAGCCGCCGAGGGCTCCAGAACTCCTCTTTTTGACCCGCATGCGCAGTTCCATAGCAAACCTGCTCCCTGAGTCTTCCTGCCTTTACAAGGCTCTTCCGAGGAAAGACAGTGACTTCGCTAGGAACACAAGAATGGTTTTAATGATCTCTTTAAACAAAGACCAGAGATCTGTCCTATTCCAAATAGTTGTAATCTTTAAGATCTAGGAAGATGGAGAACTTACCTTCTCTTTTTTCACAATAGGCTGTTCCCAGTATCTAGCAGACTGCCCATATTGTTGAATGTGCTCCTAGCTTATTTTTCGAACCTCGTTCGAAGGATCTCAACAGTGAGATCATAAGTGACTTAAAAAGGCCCTAATCTGTAGTATCTTGGTATGCTGAACATGAATATAACCCTGAACATTTTTTATTACCTCTCGTTTTGAAGATATTTCATATAATTCATTTTATGTTTCACTGTGTAAATTGATCCAGTAGACTGCAACAACATCCTAAATCAGCCTAGAATGATGTACTATTGCATCGCATTGCATAATACCATCATGCACAAATCATCCAGACTTGATTGCATCATTTTCTGATGCAGTGCAATACTATTGCCCGGCGGGTGCTAAAGTAAGCTGATGTCAGCTGTGCACTGAATAAAGCCCTGTCAGAAAGGTTGAACATTGAAAATATTTCAGACTTTGTGCAAGACAGTTGAAGCTACTGTTCCATAGAACTGTTATTAATTTACCCATTTAGGCACAATACAGAACAGTCATGCCCCGAAAGTGTGTTAATAGCGTGGACAGTTTCTGCTCTATTTGTGGGGAAGTGACATTTGCCAACCAGAAGAAAAGTATCCCTTCTCAAGTGAAGAAGCCTTATCATCTTGACTTCGGATGCAAGGTTGGTGACCAAGACAAGCCTTGGGCCCCGCATACATGCTGTGCTACATGTACAACACAGCTTTCACAGTGGTTCAGTGGCAAAAGACCATTCATGCCATTTTCAGTCCCCATGGTGTGGAGAGAGCCAAGCAACCACATAAAAGACTGTTCTTTCTTCTTGGCTCCTCCTCTTTCTGGCAGAATAATGAAGCCAAAGAAGTCGAGAGTAGTCTACCCAAACATTCTGTCTGCATTGAGATGACCGGTTCAACAACTTGCTTCAGGGTGAGGCAAAACAAGCTTGGAATGCTTTTCGTCTAGTGTCTACAAACTTTCTTGGGAATGTTAGGGCAAAAAACTACAAGGAAGTAGTAGAAGACATGCTGATGCAGCATCAGAAACGTGGCTGCAATATGTCTCTGAAGATCCACATCCTTCATTCCCATCTGGATTTCTTCCTTGAAAACTGCGGTATGGTTAGTGATGAACATGGCGAACATTTTCATCAAGATATCGCATCAATGGAACAAAACTACCAGGGAAAATGGTCCACTACAATGCTGGCTGAATACTGCTGGACACTCCCCAGAGATGCTCCTGAACAGCTGTACAAGAGACAAGTGAAGAAATCTAAGAAGTAGTCTATGACTTGATTTTTTACAGGTATTAACTGTAGGCCTATTACTATTGGCATGCATTTTGTGATGTAAACATACATTTATTGCATATTACAAAAAAACTAGAGCCATAACTAGAATTTGACTGTCATATTCATGTTGAGCACATACAAATTGATAGGAAATGACTAATCTTATTTCAGTAACATGACTTTTGTAAAATTTGTTGACCAGTGATTGGCATGCATTTCGTGATGTAAACATCAATTTATTGCAGATTACAAAAAAAAAAAAAAAAAACTAGAGCCAAAGCTAGAATTTGACTGTCATATTCATGTTGAGCACATACAAATTGATAGGAAATGACTAATTTTATTTCAGTTATATGACTTTTGTAAAAATTTGTTGACTGGTGTTATTGATGTACAACCAACCACACTTTATACAGTATGCTTCATCTTTACATATGTGCATACCTGTGACACCATCACTACAATCAGGATAATAAACATCACCCCCCAAAGTTTCCTGAAGCTTCTTGGGAATCCTTGTCAGTTCTCCCCCGATTTTATCACATCTCCAAGCAAACACTGATTTGCTGTCATTACAGATTGCATTTTCTAGAAATGTATATAAATGCAATTATACAGTATGTATCTTTGTATGGTTTCACCAGTGAGCATGTTATTTTGTGCTCTATCCATGCTATAGCATGCATCAGCAGTTCATTCCTTGTTGAATAATATTTCATTGCATGGGCATGCCACAAATTGTTTACCGTTGACTGTTGATGCTTATTTGGGTTGTTTCTGGTTTTGGACTCTTCAAGTATAGCTGTTATAAAAATTAGCATACAATTCTTTGTAAAAACATACACTTTCATTTGGATACATATCTAGGAATGAAAGTTGTATTATACGTTTAGTGTATAATTTTCTAAGAATAAACTACTGGTGTGTATTTCAAAGTGGTTGTACCATTTTCAATTACTCCTCCATTACCTGTGGAGAGTCCCAGCTGCTCCACATTCCTGCCAGTGCTTAGTAGTATCATCAGTCTTAGTAATTTGGAGACATTCTAATACACGTAGAGTGGTATTGGATTAGGGCTTTAATTTTCACATCCTTCATAACGAATGAAGATCTTTTCATTTGTTTATTTGCCATCCACAGGTCTTTGAAATATTTATTCAAATATTTTGCGTATTTAAAAAATAGATTATTATTTGTACCCATATATCTTTTTGGCGAAGTGTTCAAATTTTTTGCCCATTCTAAAAACCAGGTGTTAGATTTCTTATATTTTAGTTGTGAGAATTGTTTATAGTTCTAGATATATGTCCTTTACCAGATAAGTGATTTGCAAATATTTTATCTGAGGCTCATCTTTTCATTCTTATTTTAATGCCTGTTAAAAAGCAGAATTATAATATTTTTCTCTTATGCATCATTTAGTATCAAATCTAAGCATTTTTTCCCTAAAAATGTGAAAATCACAAAGATTTTCACTTGTTTTCTTCTAAAAGTTACATAGTTTTAGAATTTACATTTAGGTCACTGTTTCATTTTGAATTAATTTTTCTAAAAGGTATGGGGCAATGTTCCTTTATTTGCATATTAATATTCAAAATTTCCAGCACTTTTTTGTTGGAAATATTCCTTTTCTACATTTGCAGCTATCGAATGAAAAAATGTGGAGTAAATGTCTTCATTGAGCTGCAGGTAGAGGGGTCTAGAGCAGGGTGCCAGACCTATTTGTACTTAAAAGATTATAACCATGATAAAAACACTTCCTTGATACACTATCTTCCCAGTAGATCGTTCCAAGCAGAGAGCACAGGGATGGAGGAGATCATTTGAATAAAACCAGTGTATCACTTTAATCTGGCTCTATCTTGAAGCAGTAATTCAGAGTTACTACACTAGCAAATCTGCAAATAATTATTTAACATTTCATTTGAAAGTATTTTACACAAAATTATGCACCAAATGAAATTGCTTTGGTTATAATTCTAATAAACCACTTAAACCCTTTATTAGTTTTTTGTTTTAAATGCTGGATTTGTTTCTGTTCTTTGTAGCTGAGTTGCAAAAAGGAATCAAATTAAGCAACTATCTGTACTCATCTTAAAATCTCAGCTCTAACAAGTTATGATTTAAAATAGGATTGATAATCGCTTATTAAACAATCACTTAAGATTTAAAAAAAATTATCATGCTAGCTTTTGATATACTGAGAGGTTAATAGAAAAATATTTTCAGTATTATCAGATTTTTTTTGGCCATGACAGATTTTCAACACAAAATTTATGAAAGATGTAGTTTTTTACCTGGTCTATAAGACAGTAGTGTTTTAAAATATATATTATTATGATTGTTATATTCCCTTATTCTTTTGGTAAAAAAAAACCCAAACATCATTTCTTGGTGTTTGGCAACACTAAAATTTTTGCAAATGCCAAAGACTCTTCATTGGTTCTCAGTTTCTTTTTATTTTAAATATAGGAAAACTCCAAGGCAGAGCCACAACTAGGACACAAGTCTCATGTATTATTTTAGTATGTAGCCATTTTATTAATTTTCAGGCACAAGAATTTTAAAAAATTTATTTTTTTAATATCGGTAATACTGGATTACTATACTGTATAATCCAGTATATGTTCACACCTCTTCAGATGTATGTTACCATACCACACTCAACATTCAGGGATCCATAATCCTCCACATTAGCCCATTGGCCCCTGCCTCCTTTGCGCCTCATCCTATACCCTCTCCCTTGGGGAGCCTCAATTCTGTAGTCAGATTTATAAGATTTGTTTCACTGTTATTGTTCCTTTAAATCATCTGATATTTGTCTTACTCCTAACATTTTTTTAAAAAAGATTTATTTATACGTAGAAAAACTGGGGTGCAGGCCAGAGGTGGAGGGGTGTGTGTGAGAGGATTCACCAGAGACAGAGTGGGGAACAGAACAGGTGGATTTAGAGAAATACACTGCTGAGGGGAGTAGTGGGTGAGACAGCAGAGGTATGCTGCACCATGTGAGTTAGCTCCCTGGCCAGGATCAAACTCAGGCCAAAGAGTGATCATGCTGAGACTTAACCACTATGCCACCAGGGAGGCCCTCCTCTGACTTATTTCACTGCAAAATCCCCTCCAGTTTTACCTATGTTGTCATAGGTAAAAGTATAACTATTAGTTTTGTTATTATTATGGCAATATGGCTGGTCCACTGTACCCAAGTATGTGAAAAACAAAACTGGTATAGGCATCCAGTTACTTTTCTGGGTTATTGCTCCTTTTTGTAATGAGATTTTATTTACCTACTCACACCTGGGCATGTATGGCCTCATAGATGTCTTATTAAGCTCTTAACACTTACCACAATATTTTGAAGTAAGCTATCAACCTAGCCTCATTTTATCTTATCTCTATGTAGAGAGAGCTGAAACTGTCTAGTCCACTAGATTATTGTAGAGTATAACTTGAATTATGTTTTCCTCAAATTCAAATAGGGTTGGCATTGAAATCAGGTGCTATTTTCAAAATTAAACACATTTACTATGAGGCTCTGTTATGCAAGCTATTCATATGTATTATCCAGATGTTTTCCATGTATAAAAATAAAGTTCATTTGTAAATGACAGGCTATTTTGGAGGCCTCTGAGCTAGCTGCCCATTTTGTTCACAGACATAATTCTAAGATGACTTAGAATATTTCAAAGAACAAATTTTTTTAATATATATTTTTATTGCTATTTATGTCTTTTACATTTTGCATTCCCCTTGGGTAGCCCACCACCAATTCACTTGTGATCCATCTCCATGGTCCCTTGTGTTGTTTTCTATTCCATTTTGTGCCCTTTTCCTTCCCTCCCCCCCTTCCCCCACCCCCCCCTGCTGAGTGTCTCTCTCCTATTTGGTTTCCTTATAGTCCTGTTATAAGTGAAACCATTCAATATTTTTCTCTTTCTTTCTGGCTTATTTCACTGAGTATGATCCCCTCTAATTCCATCCATGTCGCTGCAAATTGCATGTGTTTATCTTCTTTGAATGCTGAATAGTATTCCATGTGTATATGTACCACATCTTCTAGATCCAATCATCTATTTTTGGACATCTGGGTTGCTTCCATACCTTTGCTATTGTGAATAGTGCCGCAATGAACATACGGGTGCATGTATCCTTTCGGATTAGTGTTTTTGTATCCTTTGGGTAAATTCCCAAAAGTGGGATTGCTGGGTCTTATGGAATCTCCATGTTTAGCAGTTTGAGGAATCGCCATACAGCTTTCCATAGTGGTTGGACCAGTTCACATTCCCACCAGCAGTGTAGAAGAGTTCCTTTTTCTCCACATCCTTTCCAGCATTTGTTGTTGCCTGTATTTTTAATGTGTGCCATCCTCTCAGGTGTGAGGTGGTATCTCATAGTGGTTTTGATTTGCATTTCCTTG
>PVIJ01004457.1:0-31457 GCA_004024925.1 Scalopus aquaticus
AGGAGTACTACCAAACACATTCTATGAAGCAAATATTACTCTAATACCAAAACCAGACAAAGACAACACAAAAAAAGAAAACTACAGACCAATCTCCCTAATGAATACTGATGCAAAAATATTTAACAAAATCTTGGCCAACAGGATCCAACAATGCATCCAAAAGATAATACACCACGACCAAGTGGGATTTATTCCAGGAACACAAGGATGGTTCGACATCCGAAAATCAATCAATGTAATCCAACACATCAACAAAGAGAAAAATAAAAACCATATATTCATATCAATAGATACTGAAAAAGCATTCGACAAAGTGCAACATCCATTTATGATAAAGGCCCTTGAAATACTTGGAATAGAAGGAACATTCCTTAACATAATAAAAGTCATATATGACAAACCCACAGCCAATATTATCCTCAATGGTGAGAAGCTGAAGGCCTTTCCCCTAAGATCAGGAACAAGACAAGGAAGTCCATTCTCACCATTGCTTTTCAATATAACACTTGAAGTCCTAGCGAGAGCAATAAGACAAGAGAAAGACATACAAGGAATCCAAATAGGGAAGGAAGAAATTAAACTGTCACTATTTGCAGATGATATGATTACATACATAGAGAATCCTAAAAACTCCTTAGAAAAACTACTCAAAACTATAGACCAATTCAGTAACGTAGCAGGATACAAAATCAATGCACAAAAATCAGTAGCCTTTCTATACGCAAACACTCAGTCTGAAGAAGAAGAAATTAAAAGAATTATCCCCTTCAAAATCTAAACCAAAAAAATAAAGTACCTGGGAATAAACCTAACATAACACGTAAAGGACTTATACAAAGAAAACTACAAAACGCTGTTCAAAGAAATAGAGGAAGAGACAAAAAGATGGAAAGATATCTCCTGCTCATGGATTGGAAGAATAAAACATCATCAAAATGGCCATCCTACCAAAAGCAATCTACAGATTCAATGCAATCCCAATAAAAATCTCAATGACATTCTTCAAAGAAATAGAACGGATATTGAAGGAATTCATATGGAACCACAAAAAACCTCGAATAGGTAAAGCTCTCCTGACTAAAAAGAATATGAATGGAGGGATTACACTCCCTGATTTCAAACTATGCTACAAAGCCATAGTAATTAAAAACAGCATGGTACTGGAGCAAAAACAGACACCCAGACCAATGGAATCGAATAGAAAACCCAGAAATAAATCCACATATTTATGGACAACTAATCTTCAACAAAGGAGCAAAGAATATGCAATGGAACAAGACTAGTTTAGTTTGTTCAATAAATGGTGTTGGGAGAACTGGACTGCTACATGCAAAAAAATGAAGCTAGACCACTACCTCACACCATGCACAAAAACCAACTCAAATTGGATAAAAGACCTGAATATAAGACCTCAAACCATAAAGATTATAGAAGAAAATATAGGCAAAACTCTACATGACATACATCTCAGGAAAATCTTTAAAAGCACTTCCCCCATAGCGAAGGAAGTGAAAGAAAAGATAAACAGCTGGGACTACATCAAACTAAAAAGCTTCTGTACAGCAAAAGAGACAATAATCCAAACAAACGGACACCCTACTAATCGGGAGAAGATCTTTGCACACAATACAACCTATAATGGACTAACAACAAAATTCTACAAAGAGCTCACACAACTCAACAAAAACAAAGTCAACAACCCAGTCAAAAAATGGGTAGAAGAGCTAAAAAGACACTTCTCCAAAGAAGAAATGAAAATGGCCAACAGGTATATGAAAAAAATGTTCGATGTCACTTATAATCAGGGAAATGCAAATGAAAACCACAATGAGATACACCTCACACCACTGAGACTGGCGCACATTAAAAAAACAGGTAACAACAAATGTTGGCAAGGATGTGGAGAAAAAGGAACTCTCCTACACTGCTGGTGGGAATGCAGATTGATCCAACCACTATGGAAAGCTGTATGGTGTTTCCTCAAACTGCTAGAAATGGAGCTCCCATATGACCCGGCAATACCACTACTGGGAATCTACCCAAAGGACACAAAAGCACTAATCTGAAAGGATACATGCACCCGCATGTTTATCACAGCACTGTTCACAATAGCTAAGATATGGAAACAACCCAGATGCCCAAAAATAGATGACTGGATCAAGAAGATGTGGTACATATACACCATGGAATACTATTCAGCATTCAAAAAAGACAAACACATGCAATTCGCAGCAACATGGATGGATCTAGAAGGGATAATGATCAGTGAAATAAGCCAGAAAGAAAGAAAATTATTGAATGGTTTCACTTATAACAGGAATATAGGTGAGCCAAATAAAAAGAGACATTCAGCAGGGAAGGAGGGGAGGGGAAGGGCTCAAGAGGGGGGATGAGGGGAGCACAGGGGACTATGTGATGGTTCCACGGGTGAACAGGTGGTGGGTAACTTATGGGGACCACACAGTAATGTTAAAGATATGAATAACAAAAATAAATAAAATATCTATTAATAAATAAATAAATAAATAAATAAATAAATAAATAAATAAATAAATAAGAAAAAATAAAATAAAACTGAAGTCAGTAAATGAATTGATCTCAAAGTGTGGTTATAGCTAATCAACAAGTAACACAATGCCCTTTCAGGTAAGACATGAATTTTTAGTAAATATGGCATGATATTCATGAAGAATCTGATTTGTGAGATCTGTACTGTTCGAAAATACTTCAGAAGGCAAACAACTTCTTTTGGACTGTAGAACTATTTTTTCCATCCATTTTGTGAAAGCTGGAGATGCTGGCAACAGGAAGACCATATCAAAAGGCTCATTTGAAGGATTAACTAAGGTATTTATCATGATTTTTTTTTTTTTTTGTATACTGGTTAGTTAATAAACAGTGACTGCTTTCAAATTGAAAATAAAATAAAACTGGCCTTACATGCCTTGATGTTTGTACTCGCCTGACTATTGATATATGCATATAAAAAATTACATCTATGAATGTAGAAATTTTATATGCTTGTAATATATTTGCATACTGGCATAAACATATGAATATATTTATACACATATTTTAATAACATTTTTTCAGGCTGATTGTTCTGAAAGACTTGGGCACCCATTATGAACTGCCTTGAATTTTACATTTAAGGACAATTTTTAATAATATACCATAAAATAATTTTTCAAATGCCTGTGCAATTGGTACTACAGCCAGTTGCTTATAACTTTTCCCCAGTAAAACAACTCCATCTTATTGTAGTCAGTTTGCCAATATAAATGCTTTATGGTTATAATCACTGTCACCATTAGTTGGAACTTACAATTTTAATAATGATGACTACATAAAACTAAGAGTATTGCCTCAACAGTTTTTAGGGAGTTTAAACAAAGCATAAATTATTCAAAGCAAGAGTGATTTTAACATTTCCTCTGGCATGAAAACCCGACTTACTGAAAAGACCTTGATGCTTTGGACTCTGACTTTTTCCAATGGGAAAAAATAAAAAAATGAAAATAAAATATTTTGAAATTAGAACAAAGTTTCAAACAAAGGAAATGCAAATTGAAGAGTTGTTAAAAACTCTTCTTTGAACTTTGCACTTCTGGCAAGCACTTACTACATAAAGTCTTGGATAAACAAATTGCAAGTTAAAAGTATATCGGATTTTATAATGTTCTTAAAATTATAGGGTTAAATTTAAACTGCTTGTTACAGAAATGGAATCTAAAATAGTACTTGTTCACAAAATTAAAATGTTTGTTGCTAATTCAGCAAGAAATATTAAATTATAGGCCTTTTAAACTTATTAAACTTATTCTTGTGATGAGCAAAGAAAAATAAACATCAATATTAGATCCAAAACACTAAGCATGCATTAAAGGGAACTTATTCATAGGTTATTTTAGGGTAGTCTTGAAAAAGTGCTTTCCTTTGGGACAAAAAAAATATAATTAAAATATTATGTAATGTAACCTGAACTCTTTTGAAGTGGTTACAAAATTTGAATATTTTTATTTATATATTCAAATGTTTATGAAACTAATACATACTATAGTAATGGTAAGGGATAAATTTTAGTTAATTTATACTTCTGTAATCATATAATCATGTAATGCTCTTCCTATTTTTTACATTACTGTGGACATTATCAAATTCGGTTCCTATTTTTCATTAAAGCTTAAATAATTTTGTGAGGAAATGATGACATAAAAATAGATGTTACGTTTTACAAGAAATGTGTATGTGACCTTCATCTGCATTTTTGGCACAAAGCCCCTCAACCTTTGGGATTTCCAAATAGATAAGAACTATAAAGTTATCTTTTGTTAAGTGAATACTGTAACTTTGGAAATTCATCTAAGGTTGGAGGTTGGTTGTGAAGAGCACCAACCGTGAATAAGGAAGTGGAACTTTATTTATTCATCCATATTAGTAGTTGTGAAGATTTAATTATGTTAATGTATTTTCTATTTATTCCCATATTTTTATTTTTCTTAAATGAGTAGTTTTTACTGTAATTGATAGTTCAAAAAACTTGGGAATAAATATTTGAATGAAATAGTCACATGTACATGTGTCAAAGACTGTATAACTAGAAATAGACTTTTTTAATATACAATTTTTTAAATTTACTAGAATCTGCAAAATAGGGTTTGGTAAGGAGACTTTTTTCTTAGCAATTTCAATAGCACAAATCAAAAAGAAGTCTGAAGTTAACTCTGATGAAACAAAAAGCACTATGATTTCTAAGCTGTGGTGAAGGTATAACACAGGTCGATTGTGTTTATTAATTGGCTGTATTGACAAGTAAAGTGAATTTTCAAATATATTCTTGACACAATAAAGTTTTATGATGTGGAACAAAATGATAGCTGAAGTTAGTTTCTCACAGAAACCTAGTAAAAGGCTTCTTGGTGATTACATTTCAAAGAGATAATCCCCAGATTCTTTAAAAAGATAGTCCTGTATTGTAAAACTGACTGGTGACTTTAAAATAGATATACAACTCAAAGAGGCAGGGAAATAAAATTACAGGTTTTCTAAAGTAAATGCTCTAAGAAAAGGCAGGTGATAAGTTTAGAGTTGGAAAGAAGCCCATCTAAAGTTTTGTATTACTGAGAAGAACTTTAATACAGTCTTGAGCAGTAATTTCTATTATGGATTAATGTGAAAAATAAACCATTTTTTTTAAATAAAAAGAGAATACCTTTATGAAACTACAGCATGGAAGGGAATTTTAAGTAGGTCTAGAACAAACTTCTACTAAGAAACTGATAAACCAAAAATACATTAAGAAATTCTGTTCATCATGAGTCATCTTGATGAAAGCAAAACAAACTATAAACTGTGAAGAGAATCCCACCATATATGACATACAAATTATTTCTATCTACCTTGAAGGGTGAAAAGTATCAGTGGAATGAACGTAAACAATCAAAGTAAAATGAACAAAATTTATTAAACAACTTTGCCAGAAAAAAAAAAAAAAGGAATGACAAATACAAATAGGGAGAAATATTCACCATTAACAGAAATATTAAAAATGCAATTAAAACTATTTGAGGTAGGGTCTCCCTGGTGGTGTAGTGGTTGGGCACTGCTCTGTGGAGCTGTCGTCAGCAGCGACGCAAGTTTTGGCACCTGGCCAGGGAGATTCCCTCATGGTGCCACAGACCTCTTCTGCCTCTCCCACTGCTCCCCTCAGCAGTGTATTTCCAGCGATCTGCCCGTTTTGCTCCCGGCTCTGTTTCTAGTGAACCCTTCTGCCACCCCACGCCTCTGGCCTGTACCCCAACTTGTATGCATAAATAAATAAATCTTAAAAAAAAACACACAAAGTATTTGAGGTATTGTAGACCTAACCAGAGATAGGAAAAAATAAGGACCTTGACAATTCAAATATTAACATAAATATGTATCATTCTGCTGATGAGTGAATTCCCTTTAGGAGACATAGGAATTAAATTAAAAATCACTTACATCCCTATATGTAAGCAAAGAACTAGAGGGGAAAATATCCAAGAAAACAATCTACTTTACTTTTGCATCAAAAATTATTAAATAACTAGTAGTAAATTTAACAAAGGAGATGGAGGACCAGTACAGAGAAAACCACAAAGACTTTAAAAGAACAGAAGAAGCACAAAGATATGGAAATATATTCCCTATTCATGAATTGGAAGAATTAGAATTGGTGAAATGAAATGGCCAAATTACCCAAATCAATATACAGATTCAGTGCCATCCTTATCAGAGGTTCAAAGGACATTTTTCATTGAAATACAAACCACATTAGTGAAATTTATATGGTACCACAAAAGGCTTTGAATAGCCAATGAAATCCTGACAAAAAGAAGAAGAAAGGTACCACAGTCCCAGATTTAAAGCTATATTACAAATATATAGTAATCAAAAGATGTGGCAATGGGATAAAACTAGGCACACAGAACAATGTGAGAAATATTAAATATTAAAAATTGAAAGCTATCAAATAAACAAAGCTTTCAAATAAACAAGACACTTATATGGACATTTAACCTGTGACCAAGGAGTCAAGTGCATACATTGGAGAAAGAAAATCTCTTTAACAAATGTTGTGAAAACTGGACAACTACATTCAGAAGAATGAAACTAGACTGCCATCTCACATGATACACAAAAATTAACCCAACATGGGTTAAAGAATTGTATGTATCAGTAAGACACCTTATTGAAGGGGAGAAAATATTCACATCATATATCCAGTAAAGGTCTAATATTGAAAATCTATTAAAAAAATCATACAAAACAAAACACCCAATCCAAAAATGAGAAGACCTAAATAGATACTTCTGCAAAAAGACACACATATTACTGTTATATGAAAAAAAAATGTTCACATATCATCAAGGAAATGCAAATCAAAAGCACAGTGAGATTTCACCTCATACCTATCAGAATTGTCCATATCACAAAGTCCAGAAACAAAAAATGTTGGTGAGGATGTGAAGAAAAGGAATTCTCATACACAGTTGGGACCATAGACTGTCCAAACACTATGGAAAAAATACAGAGTCTTCTCAAAATATTAAAAATAGATCTACCATAGGATCCAATATAGGATATCCAAGATATCCACCCAAAGTATACAAAAACAGTAATTTAAAGGGATATATGCACTCCTATATTCTTTGCACCACTATTTATGGTAGCCAAGTTATGAAAACAAACTAAATGCCCATTAAAAATCAATGGATTAAATAGATGTGACATATGCACAGGGGAATACCACTCAGGTATAAAAAAAAAAAACAATGATTTTTGTCCTCCCTGGTGGCACAACAGGTTAAGCGCACACTATGAAGCTATCCAGTGCCAGCAGTATGAGTTCAATACCCAGTCAGGGAGATTCCCACATGGCGCAGCAGATCTCTCCTGCCTCACCAGCTGCTCCTCTCAGCAGTGTATTTCAGCAGTCCACCTGTTCTTCTCCTCACTCTGTCTCTGGTGAATCCTCTCACCACCCCAAACCTCTGACCTACACCCCAGCTTGTATGCATAAATAAATAAATCTTTTAAAAAAATGATCCTTGCCACTTGTAACAACATGGCTGGAGCTGAAAGCAATTATGTTAAGTGAAATAAGTCAGAGAAAACATAGAAAATATGGATGATATCTTTCATGTGGATTATGGATAAACAATACAAAGAGACAAAACTAAACTCAAACTAGAAATCTATAAAATTGATTCTTGTAGTGAGGGTGGGGAGAGTGCAGCACAAAGGTGGGAGGGGGATAAAATGGATTATGGTAGAGAACTATGCATGCCTTGGTCATGGGTGTGATATTATAACAAGCATATGAAGAGATGGGATCCTATCTTTCTGAATAATATACATTGTTGTAAATCACTGTTGCCTAAGAGGGGGAGAAATGTTAAAGATGTATATGTGCCATGCTCCATCAATTCTACTCTGAACATATAACCAGGGACACCTTTGCATATGTAAATCAGCTGATTTTTTATGTGAATGTAGTGAGAGTGTCATTTATGAGCATAACATTTTTTTCTGATATAGTTATAAGAAGGGGCAAGAAAAATGATTATCAAGAGAAGATAGTTTTAGATTCAAAAAATATTTATAGATGACATAGTTTCAGAAATTAAAAATTTATTCAAAGGCTATGCGTCAAATATGCCCATTTATAAATCATGTCAGCAATAGAAAGTGACATGGTTTTGGAAAAAGCATCACACTGATTCATATCTTTGTCTGCATTGTATCTTTTCTGTATTTTCTTTTCTAATGCTGAAATATGTGAATGAGAAATGAAACAAAAAGGCATTCATTGTTACAGATCTATTTACAAATAATTTGATGAGTCATAAACTTCTTGAAATCAGTGAAAGGAAAAAAGAAAAATGATTTTTAATTGTAAAAAATGAATGTGTAAAATAAAAATAAATTTAATGGCATAGAAACCTGAAGCATCAATGACAGAAGCGGGGACTTCACCTGATAAAGATGGGGTGATTTAAGTTTACAGATATAGATAGGTTTCTCAGAGAGATTGTTTCTATGGATAATGACCTAGCTGGATAATAACACCAATCTTCATTCTTCTAGGTATTTATTCAAAGGAGTGGCAATCACTGGAGTTCCATGAGGTTCCTAATTAAGGTAATGTCTAGAACATCTCCTTATGACCTCAGTTGACCTCAGATCAAAATAATCTGAATGTCAACCTAGCACATGCTGAGAAGGCCAGTTCTGAGACCTTGGGGAGGCCTGTTCTGAGCACCTTTATCACATTTACGTGGGTGTTAGAATCAGGAGAATTGCACATAGTAGATGTAAATGCACTTAAGGAAATGTATATTTGAAACTGAATTGAAGGCAGCCTTTAGAGGGAAGGAGGTTTTAGGCTTGGAATAACCAAAAACAGAGTGGAAAAATATAATTTCGTTCTTTGTGTGGATAGGGAGTGCTTTCTAGTTCCTGGGATAAGACAGAGGGTCAGAACAATTACCTTACTGCTATGGAATGAGCCAAACACCTATTTAAAGCCTCAACAGTACTGCTTAGGTTGATGAGAAGTACTTCTGCTTTCTGAGTCTTTCCATAAGCAAGGTCACCAAAAAACAATAAATAAATAAAAACACAATACCAACCACCAAGTCAAACAAAATAAAAACAGCAATAATGATTAGGATAAATGGGAATTTGTGTATGCAGTTGACTTAAATGTCATTTCCAGGAATGACAAAAAGTGAAAGAAAGAAAGAAAGAAAAGAAGAGGAAAAGAATAAAGAAAGAAAAACATAAGATTAATGATCTCTAAAATGAAAATTTAAGGGATTATGTGAGCTATATCGGGGAAAAGGATATGAGGAACTGGGAAAAATCATCATATGATTTTACTCCTGAAAACAGAGGGCTAGATAAAGGAAGACAATGCTAATGATAATAACATTGAATGTATGATTCTGATGTGCCAGTTGATAGGCTCTACACTGCTTTCCCATCTTATTCTTTAAAGAATTATAAAATGGATTTAAATGATCATACAATTTAAAAATTAAATTCTTTGTCCAAGAGCATATAGCCATACAACTGGAAATGGAACTTGGAATTATATTGCAAGACTATAGACATTGACCTTTTAAGCATAATGTGATAAAAAAAAAACTATTATTTAAAAAGGATTTGTTATTTCACTTGTTTTAGTAGGTTAGGGCCAAGAAACATAGGATATAATACAAACAGGGGATATGAACTCTAAGACAGCTAAAACATGATTTATTTTATTGACCATAGACACATCTCTACTATCTAAATACAGGCTGATAAAAAGTTCTCTTACAGCTGGTTCAAAGCATCTGTATTTTTCTAAAATCTTGTTTTCAGCCCCCCCCCCCTTTTTGTTGTTTTTTTGTTTGTTTGTTTTTGGTTGTTTTTAGGAGAGAGGTTGATCACACAGCCTCTCTATTCTATCATGTGGTTGATGTAATCTAGAAATTTCTCTAGTACATATTAAACAAATTTTTTTCACAGTATATATTACTCCCTTATGCACTTTCTGGATGTCAGACTCTGAATGCAACAGTTTCCTTAGCCTATCATATAGTTCTCTGGACTGCTAACATATGGAAGAATGTGAGTGGTGTGTAATGAAAAGGTCAGGGCTTTTTTTTTTTTTAGAGTCTTAAATTGCACTCAACCTTTGAATGCATCTCTACATTTTTTATAAGAACACGTGAAGTCAGATGAGAAGGATTCACTGTTAAGTGAAGCAATTAATTTTGCATTATAGCACGCTGCAATATATTATTAGTAGTCATTTCCCACAAACACCCTATCATTATGAATGAAAGAGAACTTTGCTGTGACCCTTCATTCTCTCCATCCAATAGCATTTCTGCCTCACTCAGCAGAATAGTGATGAATTTACTAGTAAGTGTTTCTGAATGGGGCGTAGTCTCTCCATAAAAATGTCAGTGTATTGAATTTCTGTGACATTGCTGATCACTACTTTTCAAGTGCTAGAATGTTCATTTCGATCTTGTTTTTCTTTAAGAAAACCCAATGATACAGATAATAATCATAGAGCGTATTTCACTAGAGAATCCCTTAAAAGATAATTTCTCTGTAAAGGATCAATTGTAAGTTGCTACGGAAACTTTTTAAAAGTTCTCAATTGGTGGCATGAAGAAAATATTTAATTTTATTTTTACTCCCATACTTCTGAGGGAATCTTGACTTGTCTTTATCAGAAAGTTGAGATTCTGTTCAGAGCATTTTAAGTTTGAGAAAGGATACTAATCAATTTTCAACATCTTTCTGAAAAGAGACAAGTCAAAAAAAATATCCATACACAAATTATACTCACTTTAGGAGCAGTTCCTGCTCTTGCTAGTATGTTCTAAAGTAGCCGATACTAGTTAATCAAAATGAGTTGATCCTAAAAAGTTTTAAAAACTATACAAAATTTTAGATGTTTCCCTAAAGCTTATGACATACCCAATCTATAGTTTTTCCAACTAACTGTGTGAAAACAAGTAAGGAAAGGAGTCTTAAAATGATGATTTAGAAAGATAAAAATCCAGACAGGAAATGGTAATATAACTTGGGATTCTCTAGAAAGTCTAGGAGATAAAAAAAAAAAACTTGACAAATGTGTTGTATCTCTAGGGACTTCTCAATTCCATTTTTCAGAATTTATAATCCCGTGCTTAAAAATAAAAGAAAAATCCTATTAAAGATACTCTGAAAACTATACTTAAATTTCCTTTCATTTTTTATTTGAAGTGGCAGACTATATTAATTGTTTATTAATTGTGGTCTGCTTTATACCTTCTCTAATCTGAAGAACATTCTCAGTGGTTGAGAAAAGAATTTTTGGAATCTTGGGAGAAGAGCTTATTCTTGAATGTAGTATACACTTCAGCACCTATCTGTAATCTTGAAACAAAATGGAAATTTCTTTCAACAGAGAAATCTTACATCTAACAGAATGATATGAGCAGGTAAAGTACTTCAATTATTGGAGTTTCAAGATGAATGAGAACTGTGACTGCTCTTGAGTGGCCTGGAGGTGGATGATAATATTTCAATCACAAGAATATCAATGAAAAGGGAAGTAAAGATAGAAGCCATTAAAAGACTGCTTGAGGAAGCATATATTGCTTACCATGAAAATGAAAGATGAAAAAATATAACAGAGAACTCTAAGCCAGTGAACTTGTCACAAAAATCAAGTAGCGAGGACATACCAACTTTTTAACAGTTGTGCTAGAAAAAAAACAAGCGTAGAGAACATACATTTTGAAATAGGAAATAAAAGCTGTTATATATTTGCTAGAGCTTTCAGAAAAAAAGAGATCAGGGAAATAGTACTAAAATTTTGAGACTAGATTAGAAATATGCATGAGTCAAACATTTGCTCTAACTAAAAGTCATAGAGTTTTATGATTTTCAAATGAATTTAAAAGTACAGCTTTTATAAAAAAAAGCTTTCAGTCATAATACAGATAGATTAATATGGGAACATCTCTCTTCCAAAATAAGTCACTGAAATAATATTAATTATGTAAATATATAGTATAACTGATAACTAAAGGGAGGTTGTTTCATTAGGCATCACTGGAAGATTTATTTCTAAGAACTGAGCAGGAGACATACAGAAGGAAACAGGATAAGCCAAAACAGAACATTCCAAAGCTAAAATATACACTGAATGAGACAGCCTTAAACATAGTTCTTTTCTTATTGGCAGATGGCTGAGAATTATTAGGATCTAAATCAGATAGTATAGACAGCAGGAGTAAGCTGTGGTTTAATAATGAGTTTAAATAATTTGTGAACTATATGTGGGAGAGAAGTCCAAATTACTTAGTCTTCCACTCCTGTGGACATAGAGAAATTATAAGTAATACATAGGAAAACAGGCTCAAAGTTATATTGATCTCTTAAGAAGTTGAATCATCTTTCAAGGGCATATAAAAGACATCTTAGAAATCTTAAAAAGTATATTTTTCAAGTATATGATCAAAGTATTACCTGACATACAACTATAAAAATAAATTTCTAGAATGTAGAGGAAAGAAAAAACAGGTGAAGACTCAGGAATAATTAGAAAAGTTAACAGACATAGGGAATCAACCGAGGATACCCTATATCCAAATAATAGGCATTCTATAAAAGAAGAATAGAGAAAGTTATGGCATCAGAGCAATGAGAGGAGGAAATAAACACAAAAACAGCAGTAAGAACTCTTGAGACATGAATAGATTGATCTATACAGGTATGTGCCTACTGAGTGTGAAGCAGAATGGAAACGTGCTCACACCAAGAATTATTCTTGAGGAATTTCCTTACATCAAAGTAGAGATGCAATTCTGAAAGTTTTCAGGAAGATTTATTTACCTAAACAGCAATATAAATTCAACTGACAGCAGATTTCATCAGTAGCAATGAATGCTAGAGAAGAAGTTAAGCAGTAAGGCCTAGCACCAGTAGTCATGTCACATGTTGTTGATTTCAAAAGGTGACAAACACAAAATTGTCAATAATAACAATAATAGTTTATTTAAGAAAAGCAGAGGAATTGCAATTCAGGACATGAAAACCGTAGCAAGATCTAGGTGAGTCCATTGAGGATTTGGGATAGGCTGCACTGGTAGAGAATGCAGAAGGGAGAGTTCAATTAGAGTTGTTAGGACCAGAAATAGAGACCAGTCTTGAAAATTCCCTTCACGGACAAAATAAGTTCATCCATAAAAAATGAATCTCAACTCAACCTATTCTGCAAAGTCAACATGACCTGGTAATATTTTGTTTCTGATTTGTGAACAGGCACTCACTAAAATCAGTTTCTCAGTGCCTATCGGTTTTTAAGATTTTTATTTTCCTGAGGGCACATATATGAGATTTTCCAATTTCCATCCTCAGGTTCCATTTTAGATAAAAAATATTTTACAGTATACTTAAATAAATTATTTAATCTCTCTGTGTTTTAAAAAAAAGTAGAATTCATTTGACCTTGAAGTTTAGAATGACAAATTTTGTCCTTTGAAAGGCAGAGTTTTAGTGACAAGGATTATATTTTCTTTCCCAAATCCAATTGCACTTGTTTTATACTGCAATTGATAATCAATGAGGATTATTTATTTTTTAAATTCAGTATCACAGTGTTTGTAATATGTGGTTTGGATCTCAAAAGTGTTAACTTTTACTGGAGTGGAGCAGCCTCATAACTCAAGACAAATCCATATAACCACAATATGAATTTACTGGGGTGAATCCACATTATAACAATAGAAGCATACAATTCATTAGGCAGCAAAGACGGGGAGAAATACAAACCCCTTGCTGAGACTCAGAAGACTGGCACTGAGGGGAGGTGGAGGCTCAAATCTGAAAAATTCCTGGCAACTGTCTGACTGCAGTAGGGAAAGGGCTTTCTCAGAGTGAAAGTCTCTGTTGGCTTCCACCAAAACTGGAAAAGGCTTTAGAAACACTGGAATGGAGTACAGAAGCATCTCAAATTGGCCGAATTTGGCATCTATAGTGATACTTAATTTCAGAAGTATCTTATCAGGACCATCTGTTCAATTTAATTTGGACAGGACCACTTAGCACAGTCAGTTTTTTATGTCTTTTCCTTTCAGACGCCTGTTTACCAGTGCCTTGGCAAACAATTGGTTGCTTTTTAAATTAATTGCTGTACCTCAGCTGCCCCGCCTCTCCATCAGTCAGGATCATTAGAATATTAGTATGTACAATAGTGGACTATGGTGATGGTTCAGGGGTGAATTGATGGTGGGAATTTATGGGGAATACACCTAAAAGGGGAAAGCATACAGGCATACATACATTGTACAAAAGTGAACAATGATGTAAATATATATATATATATATATAATAAATTATAAAAAAACGAAGAGAAAAAGTATCATACAAAAATTTAGTGTAAATTAAGAGAAACAGTTCTAAATAGGAGCAGTGCCAATAATATAGTAAATGATTAAAAAATTAAAAATGACTGTGAACTACTAGCATAATGGTTAAAAAAAGGCAAATGTTCCTTTTATTAAAATGAAAGCATTTTTAAATAGCATATTTAAGCACCAGTTGTCTCTTTATTGTATTGCAGGCATAGTTAGAACTCCTTATAAAACACTATGCAGGAATCAATGTGGGTACTAGAGGGAACAGAGAAGTAAATTTTGATTTCATGTAAATCTATAAATTTAAGTGAGCCTGTTTGTAAATTTCTCAAATGCTACAAATCTTCATCGTGTCTATGATCAGACCCATAGAATTAATGAATTACATATGCGCCTAAATATCTTCATTTTGTTAGTGGGCAGGCTGAGGGGCACCCCGGGATGCCCAAACCTGCCTGCTCTAAAAAGTTTCTGCCATCTGCCACATAAAGACAAAACATACTCTAGTGCATAAAACTTTCAATGGAAAATAACTTTAATACAATTAGTGTGCAATAGAGAGAAGAGAAAGAATATAGCTTCAAGTAGTTTCCAAATGAAGAACCCAAAGTTACCCATCTCCTGGTGGGTAGATGTCCAGCAAAAGCAAGGCAGCTGAGTCCTAAAGTCTAGAACCCATAAGAAAAGGACAGGACGGGCCAGGCAAGTCTGAGGGAAAAGAGAAAAATCAAAATCAAGATAAAGGCTGCCATTATCAGCATGGGTCTCCTTTTAAGTGTCTCCTCCCATGTCCCCAAAGTCCCTGATACAAGTCCAAGACTAGAAGCTAAGATGACTTCTTCACATATCACTCTGCCCCGTATCTGTTTTTTATCTTATCTTCATCTCCTTCTTCCTAGTCTTTCCCCAGTCTCTTCTCTTCCAGCTTCTTCTTCCTCTCTCAGTCCTCCTTCCAGTCTTTTTGAGCTTCCCCTCACTCCCCAGCTCCACCCTTCCTTAGAGTGGGACAGGGAACCTATAACCTTCCCTTTCCCGGAGGATTACCCTGTTATAATTTAATTAAATTCATTCCTTGAAGAAATCACTGCATGGTATAAAGTGAGGTGAAAAACACTCCTGGAATCTTAGGTAAAATGGTCACTATTCTAAGTAGACTAGGCTTTCAAAATTATTTCCACCATTCATAATAGTCCAGAAAGATTATACCTAACCTAAACTGGGAGTTGAATAAGCAGTTAACAATTATATTACCATAATAACCATCTTATTAGCAATTTATTACTGTATATTTTCAGAGTTACTAAGAGGTCCAACAACAAATTGTTCAGTTGCATATATAAAACCTAAAGTAAATGTTCCATTCCTTGCCATAAAACATGTAACAAAATATCAAATAGGGGTTAAATTATGGAAGAGATAAAGTAGGGTCTAATTAAGAAAAATTGAAAGTGTAGTCAATTTGGAAAATTTTGGATGCCCTTTGAGAATTAAGTGCCATATCTTTAAGTGTAGAGTTGCAATATATTCAGTTTAAAACTAATGTTAAGCGGGCCTCCCTGGTGGCACAGCAGTTAAGTGCTGCGCTGTGGAGCTGTCGGCAGTAGCGATGCGAGTTCGACGCCCAGCTAGGGAGAATCCCACATGGCGCAGCAGACCTCTCCTGCCTCACCCGCTGCTCCCCTCAGCAGTGTATTTCTGATCTGCCTGTTCTGCTCCCCACTCTGTCTCAGGTGAACCCTCTCGCCACCCCACACCTCTGGCCTGTACCCCAGCTTGTATGTATAAATAAATAAATCTTTAATAAATAAATAAAAAAATAAAACTAATGTTAAATGGCAAGTACCACTTTTTCTTCTGATACGAAAGTACTTTTCAGATGATTCCAAACTAGAATTTTTTGTTGTTGATGTTATTCATGTATTTTACATTATTGTGTGGTCCCCATAAATTACCCACCACCTGTTCACCCGTGGAACCATCACCATAGTCCCCCGTGCTCCCCTCTTTCCCCCTCTTGTTGGTTTTATATTCTTCCATATGATATATGGCTCCGCAATACTCAGCCTGTTAACTGAACTTGTGTTGAGCTTAATAAAGGTGCCACTGAAGATCCAGCAAAGGGGAAGAAGCTGCAACAACGTTCAGACCTATGGGCTCACACTATTGTTACCGCTGATTCTCATGACAGATGCCAATTTATCTTACGCAGTAGGGAGATGTTGCCATTCTAGTCACGGAAATCTCAGTTTTGCCCATCTGTTTATATTCCTTAAGATTGTGCTTGTTTTCAGGCCTCCCTGGTGGCGCAGCGGTTGAGTGCTGCGCTGTGGAGCTGTCGACGCCAAGCGATGCGGGTTCACGCCCAGCTAAGGAGAATCCCACATTGTGCGGCAGACCTCTCCTGCCTCGCCCGCTACTCCCCTTAGCAGTGGATTTCTGATCTGCCTGTTCTGCTCCCCGCTCTGTCTCTGGTGAACCCTCTCGCCGCCCCCCGCCTCTGGCCTGTACCCCAGCTTGAAAAAAAAAAAAAAAAAGATTGTGCTTGTTTTCATAGATAAACTTCCTTCTTGCCTTTCAAAACAACTTTTGGGCAAACTTCCTTCTCGGGAACTTTATCTCCAGAATTGTGGAATCACTTTGCTCTGGCTTAAATGTTTCTGACAAAACAGGAAACTTCGTGTGTTGTCCTTTGTATGGTACATGTTTCCAACCAGAAGAAGAGATTCATCCATAAGGCCAGCTTTTAAAGTTATTCTGCTCTAGTTTTTATGAATTTTAACCATCAAAGCTGACCTGAATTTTCAATTTGTTGATAAAACCTCCAATATTCAAACTTGATGGCTCCCATATTTGTATGAGCCAATTCCTTAAAATAAACCTCAATTTCAATTTCTCTCATTCTCTCTCCATCTGTATCTATACATATGTGTATATATATTATATCTAAATGTATATAGATCTATATATGTGTGTATATATTCTATCTATCTATCTATCTATCTATCTATCTATCTATCTATCATTTATCTTCTAATCTAACACCTATCCATTTATTATATCCTATCACATTAATCTGTTTCTATGAAGAATGTTGACTGACAAGGAAAATTTCTGGGTTTCTTGCTATATTTTATTTCTTCACCTGTGTGACAGATACATGGATATTCATTATTTAACAACACATTAAGTGTTACTTTTATGTTTGTACCTTTGCTTTATGCATTTCACAACAGAATGTGAACCAAAAATAAATAAGAGGGCAAGGAAGTAGGAAGGAACAGTCACCAAAAACTGTTAGATTTGAATTTTATTTAAGAAAATGGTCAATGTATATACTATATATTTTTTTAAATATTTATTTTTACATACAAGCTGGGGTATAGGCCAGAGGCGTGGGGCGGCGAGAGGGTTCACCAGAGACAGAGTGGGGAGCAGAACAGGCAGATCAGAAATACACTGCTGAGGGGAGCAGCGGGTGAGGCAGGAGAGGTCTGCCGCAGCATATGGGATCCTCCTTGGCTGGGCAGCGAACTCGCATCACGTGCTGCCGACGGCTCCACAGCGCAGCGCTCAACCGCTGCGCCACCAGGGAGGCCCCTATACTATAATTTATCATTTGTCCACATTCACAGTTTAAACCATGTCAGAGACATGTGAAGGGAAAGTTGAGCAATGCAGTCAAACTTGCAATCCTAATACACTGAACTCCTCTCATTTACCCAAGAAGGGGAAATTCTTTATAATCATGTCTCTCACTGCAGTTTTCTACCTTGCTAAAATCTTGATCTCAACTAAGGTTATGCTAGCTTGCATCTGAAGGGATTTTTTTCATTTTCTATTTCTCCAGTGACACAAGACCAGGTTACAGAAGGGTGGTTTCATGGCGTCCACAGATGGAACTCTTCAAGTCAGTCAGACTGAAGAATATGACTGATCCAAACCAAAGTAGAAAACGAATCATTGAAATCACTTAAATTACCAACAATTTACCAAGCAGGAACTCATTTCATATAAGATTCCAAATTACCATGGTATAATTATCCTCATTTTATAATTTTATAAAGTTTATAACTGAAACTTTTTGAGTATATTTGATGACTCCATGTCCCTCACGTACAAACATGATAGACTGTGAATCAAGGTCTCTGTCTTTCACTTTCAATGTACTGCATTGTTGTTAATCAGCAGTACAGGCATTAAAAGAAGTAAGTCTATTTTAATGATTTTCACATCAACTTAAGGAGCATACACACCCCATCAGAATCAAGTGTGAATGACAATTTACACTTTCAAATGGTTTTACATCTGTAATTTTGGACAAGGCTGAAAGTCTAAACACTAGTCTAAACAATATTGCTTTCCTTAAGCATCTATTAATATCAATGTTTTCCACATACAAGCACTGAAGTTTGAGAGTTTCAGTAAATTTTCCAATAGTAACTTGGGACTTAAACACAGATCATTGAATTCAATGTTTGTGCGTAGCACATTATGTCAGCTTACCTCTATACAATCCTGTTAGAAATGTCTTCCTAAATTTTTAAGCTTCCCTGGAAATCAGGTTATTATGTTTATGTAGTTACAGGAATATTAACTGTAGGAACAGTATAATTTTAAAAAAATGCCTATTGTCTATAAAGGTTACATAAACCATGAAGTTCTAAAACCTAATGCTATCAGTTTGGAGGGGGAGATAAAGCTAGATTGATGTTTATCTTTAGTTATGATTGGGCACTTTCACTAATTTGAATTTCACCCATTCACATTTCTCAATATTCATTTAGGGCATTTACTAAACTGAAATAAAATAGCTTAATCTTTGACTTATCTAAAATGAAAGGGTTGTTAGGAAAATTAATACTTGCCCAGGGAATATTGAAATGACTGAAAGGAATATAAGAAATGTTTCAGGTGTCCAAGCACTCCAGAAATCATTTACATACAAGCAATTGATGAGCTAATTTCAACTCATTCTTATCTATTCATTGAAGCTAGTCAACTTCAAAACTCCAGTGCTTTGTTAGTCTAATTCCAATTATAGTGCATAACAGAGTATTGAAAATGCATTTTGGGAAAAAAAAAGAAATTGCATTTCATTAAAAAAAATCTACAATTTAGAACCTTTCACTAAGGAAAACTAATCCAGATTGGGGAACAGATTAATGAGTTTTCTTTCTTTATGACAAAAATTTTATGCTCTCTGATATATTAAATAAAGGAAAAACCATGATGTAGGTTATAGTTTCTATTCTCAGCATTAATTGCTTTTTTTAATTAAGAATTTCTGCCCTGGTTACAACTTTAATTATGCAATGAATACATATTTGGATTTCTAGAAGTATGTAAGAATTTAACAAATTTTAATTTTAAAACTTGAGAATCAAAGAATACATAAAGTTCCAGTAAAGCCAGAATGTTTGGTTAAGCATTTAAAATAATCTAAGGAACTTGAGCAAATATGAAATTAGTCAAGGGACTAAAGTGATAACTGCTAATGTAGCAAGTGCATTAAGTTTTATTATCGGAGAAAAGGTCAGTGAGTCAACACACTAAATATTTACATTTGTGGAAGCCTCCTGGAGGTAGGGTGTGTGTACATGAATCATCCACAAATTATTATGAAAAATATGGTGTAGAGGCCAGAAAATGATACGGTTCAAATTTAACACTTCCACTTACTGTTTATATGGTATTCTGCTAATTAATTCTGTGGCACTTCTATTTCCTTCTCTGAAAAAATATTAAATAAGATATGTGTATTCCCTGTTTTTAAAAAGTTGCTGTGAAGATTCAAAATTAACAATGTGTTTTGAAAGGTGTAAAGAACTCTATAAATATAAGGTATAAATAAGTTTTAAGGATAGCCTATTACATGACTAATTTGACCTAGAAACATTCTGGGTTTGGTGGTTTTAAACAAATTAAGAAGATCACTTCATTTCTCCCACATTAGGTGAGCTTACTGTCTTGTACCAACTGAAAATCTGTCAAATACAAAACTGTGACTAGAAGTACTGGGAAATGTATGATGGAGTGACACTGAAAATAGAGCCAGAGGCAAAATATGATTGTACTAATTGCCAGCTTAGAGGATCCTAAATATGTGTTGCTGCAACGGAGAGACAATTGTTAGTATGTGAGACTCCTAAGCATAAGTGCTTTCCATCATCATGTTGTAACACTTTATACTTGAAGTCATCTCAAAGTTAACTTTGATTTTTTAATCACTGAGCTTACATTCTCTGTGGGTTAAAGGAGATGTATTCAATCCACTTGTTCCAGAACAAGTTGATTGCCTAAGACAAAAATAAAAGCAACATTGGTTTGATTCCTTTATGCTTTTTTCAATGGCAGTTATCCAAGTTTCAGGAATGACAGTAAGATAAGTTATAAAAAAAATTACAATAGAATAAAGAATACAGGTGTCAAGTGGATTGTAAGTTATTTTGACATCCCAAGGCAAAAAGCTGCAAATAATTTGTACCAGGATATATCTGAAAGGCTTCACTCTCCAAACTCAGAATTAAAATTTCCATGGAAAGTTACTCATGTAAGAGGGTAGGGTATAAGTCTGAAAATTATTCATTTGAGAACCACAACTGGTCAAAATGTAAATTAAATAAGGTTCTTTTGAATCAATATAAACCTGGTAATATAAAGAATAGTGAGCTAGCTCTTCTTTGGGGATTTCACTAGACTAGTATTCTAAGAAAATTTAGCCCAGTGGAAATTTAAGTTTCCACAGACTTACAATGGAGGACAAAGATATTAATTCCAATTCCATTAGTATGTAGATATTTAATATTGAGCAAATAAATAAGTTCCCTAAGTCTTATTTTCCTTATCTATGAATAAGAGGACAGGTAATGGGAAAATTATTGCCCATTAAATGGCTTTCTTAAACTAATCAGATGAAGACATACACCTGAAATTAGTCAAAACCTACTAAGTGCTAAATGATATTCATTAAATTAAAGTTCTGAATATTGCATTATGTTATTTGTATGTGAGAGTTTTTTTTCTACTTAATCTTGCACAATTGGTGTCCTTTGATGTTGACAATATTGCTTGTTTTCATGACCCAGCCTCAGAAAAAAATATGGTTATCCCTTTTCTTCTTATGCCCATGCCCTTTGTCTGTCAGTTTTCAACTCTCATTTTTGCTTTCCACAACAAAACATGCTGGACAGACCTCTTACTGGATCTATATTAACCATCAGTATTAGCTGTCATTTTCTTTGTCTACAACTTGTTAAACTACAGTTATTTAAGAAAATGCTTCTTGGTTCAACTCCCTTGAGTTCAGCAAATGTGTTTCTACTGCCTTTGTTGTTTCTGTTCCTAATTGCTAATAGGAAAAAAATATCGATCAGAAACTGCGGAAGGTGCTGTTTTACTGAAGGGACATCCAATAGTTTCTGCAGAAAAGTAGAATTTACATTGTTCTGTTTTTACTATATGAGAAAGATTTAAGGAATTTCAACTCAACACAGTAGAGATAAATATCTAAAGATGATTATTAGTCGGAGTGTGTTCGCATTATTCAAAAAGTCCTTTCTTCTATGATTTTCCACCTGGGTTCAAATCCTGACTCTAACACAAACTATAGTCTTAGGCATATTACATGAATTATGACCTTTTCTGTTTCTCCTGTAAAATGGCAATAAATATATGCTGTATCACAGGATGGTAGTTAGGATCAAAGTAGCTAATTGTTTATGATTTAGAACAGTGTTCAACATGGTAAGACTATTGATCATTAACCAATATTACTGATATTCTATCTCCTATAAGCCATTGTGTCACTTAAGAGGAATTGCATCTTACCTTCAAGGGAACACTCTCAATTTGACTCCCTCATATCCATACACATACTCTGCTTGAATACAACACACACACACACACACACACACACACACACACACATTAGCTATAAACACATATGCAATCATAGTTGCACATAAATAATTATTGATAATCTAAATATTTTGGCTGGATGTCTACATTTTTTTCAATGTAATTGATGGACTAAAAAGAGATAAGAAAGCAAGTCAAGGAATACTGGATAACATACTACCTGGGTAAAGGTTCCTAATGCTGTCTCAATCTTTTACAATATCTCTAGGAACAATGGTTCCTTTCCACTATGTTCTTAGTCACCAAATGTTTCTGAAGTCTTCCTGCACATGGGTTGTGCCATAGGTGAGAAAGGGTGGGGGCAGGAAGATGATACAGAAAGCATCTGTAGAAAGAAAGAAATTACACAAATATCAAAAAATTCTGTAGAAAATCCAACATCTGCATATGTCTGATTGTTTGTGAAATAAAAACCCTGTATTTTTCGCTACTATCAACAGCCTCCTTTTACTATTTCCATTATTTTGATATTCTGAGGTCTATGCAAGGGATATAGCTTAAAACATGTAAACTCTTTAGCTAAATATAGTTTTATCAGCACAATCTCATAACACAATTTAGGGTCAAGTAAGACGATACTGATAACATTTCTGTGACTGCTTTCCCAACAGTTTGATAAGAAGTGTAAAGAACTCCAACTCAAAGGTCAGAAAAATCTGTTTGAATTACATCAACACCACCTACTTATCTGTGAAATTAGAGGAGAATAATTTAGCCTCTTTGGGCCTCCTCCTTTTTTATATAAAATAAGGGTTATAATACTTTCCATATCAGAAAGGTGTTATCGGAGGAAACAAAACACAAGATTCTCCACACAGCTCTGCTCCAGAAGGAAGAGGAATGACCAAAGTTTCCAGCTGCTGACCCCGAGAACGCGTGGGGTGATTGTGTGCGGCTGCGCTCCGGAGGGCTGCTTCAAGGTTGCAAAAAAGATGTGTTCACAGCAAGGTAAGCTCATTCCGAGAGAAGCAGAGGCCCTTGTGGAGATTTTGTCTGACAGACTTCCACGGTCCACGCCAAACTTTAAGAACTGTGCATGAGGCAAGGATCCTTCATAATAAAGCTTCCTCCTTTCTTCTCTCCTGCATAATTTCCAACCTGCATTTTGAAAACGAAACCCTTCTGCTTTTCATCCTAACTCTCGAGCGTTTCCAAACATTTCCCACAATGTACCTGAAACTGCTTCTCTGCAAATACAAACAAACCATATAATGTAATACATGACATGCAGCAAGCTTTATATAAAATGTTTAAAATAAATTTATAGGAATAGATACTACATGAATGAAAAAATCTACACAGACATTATGTGAATATACAGAATGATTTCTGCATATATAAATTTTATTTTATATAAATTCTAAAAATAGATTTTTAAATTTAATTTTACATTGCAGTAAAATTATAGGAACAGTGTATTTTATTTCTATATAGATTTTTCTACAACACTTTCTTTAGCTTCTCCCATTTGTGTGTGTACAATTTAATCATTCTGAACATTGTGCCTAAAATAGTAATTTAAAAATTCAGAACTTAGTCTTATTCTGTCTAGGTTGTTTCAATGGTATGGAGATTGCATGAAAGGGACATATAAGCAAGAAGGAAACACTTAACGGAATTTGAGTTAAAAGCAATCAGAAGAGGAAAATTTGATTGATCACACTTTTCCTCCTATGGCCAATATTTTCATTGGAGCAGTATGTGTTGGGCAGTTGAGGAGAGGGAAGCACATCAGAGTGTGCTAAGAAGGAAGAATGGGGAAGAATTACAATAGAATGAGAATAGGGAAATGGGCAAAAACATACGAAATGGTTATTTAATTCCTCTAAAGGACAATGCAGATCTTTCTGCTTTCACATCTTTATCCCTCTCTGCATACCTGCACAATGAAAATGGAATTGTTCTGTTCTTGCCCTGTAACTCATGGGTAGCTATCTTTTATTCTGGAGTTATGCAAGTTTTTGAAAAAATGCTCAACATCACTTATAATCAAGGAAATGCAAATCAAAACCACTATGAGATACCACTTCACACCTGTGAGGATGGCACACATTAAAAATACAGGCAACAACAAATGCTGGAAAGGATGTGGAGAAAAAGGAACTATTCTACACTGCTGGTGGGAATATGGACTGGTCCAACCACTATGGAAAGCTGTATGGCGATTCCTCAGACTGCTAAACATGGAGCTTCCATACGACCCAGCAATCCCACTTTTGGGAATTTACCCAAAGGATACAAAAACACTAATCCGAAAGGATACATGCACCCGTATGTTCACTGCGGCACTGTTAACAATAGCAAAGGTATGGAAGCAACCCAGATGTCCAAAAATAGATGATTGGATCAAGAAGATGTGGTACATATACACAATGGAATACTATTCAGCATTCAAAGAAGATAAACACATGTAATTTGCAGTGACATGGATGGAATTAGAGGGGATCATACTCAGTGAAATAAGCCAGAAAGAAAGAGAAAAATGTCGAATGGTTTCACTTATAACTGGACTATAAGGAAACCAAATAGGAGAGAGACAATCAGCGGGGTGTGGGGGGGAGGCAGAGGGAGGGAAGGAAAAGCGCACAAAATGGAATAGAAAAGAACACAAGGGACCATGGAGATGGATCACGGGTGAATTGGTGGTGGGCTACCCAAGGGGAATACAAAATGCAAAAGACATAAATAACAATAAAAATATATATTAAAAAATGTGTATGACTATATAACATTACTTTATTATTTTCATTGAGTTTTTATAAACAAGAAAATTACAATAGTTACAAATAGTACAAATTGAGGTAATTTCTCCTGTTCCTGTGACAGAAACTAACAGCCTTCACTTTTAAATCAGGGTTTTTGTTATTTTGATAGCAAAGGTATGATGCATATTAACAATTGTCATTTTTTAAAAATGCTTCAAAATAATTAGTATTATATACATGGGGCATTTCCTTTAGCTTTATTTCTGAAACAAATATGACAAGTCCACCACAGCTGGAATACAACAGGGCAAAGTGGCACAGAACAGAATCACCCTTTTTCCAGGAGTAAATTTTGATTATTCTATCAATATTCACCTAGACAGTTCCACTTGAGCCAATGTTAGCTGGGTCATTTTACAGGTTTGTTATTATTTAGGAAACAGAATTCTAAAGTATTTGATTCTGTATGTTTGTTTATTTATGAAATCAGAATCACAACCTTTGCTGAAGGAACCTGTTGATATAACCTCTACATCATCTTCAGTTTCTTTATTATGCCCAACAAAAACACATTACTATGATTGTGTGGCAACATATTTATTGACATATTACTGGGCTGTCATGGTTGCAAGGACATTTGGCAATATGTCCCCTGGCAAATGACCATTTACACCATTAGTAGGATTATTCATTTGACCCAATAATCCATTTCTCATGTCTATGTCTGTGAATGTGGTCACAGTTGGTCCCCTGGAGCCCAGGTCAGCGAGGCACACACAGCGTTACTTGCACTAATCCTATGTGCTTATTAGTTATTTCTTCAGAGGAGCTAGCATGTCTCTTGCCTTTTCTATTGATTTTTTTTTTTCCTTTTGCTTGGTAAACAGCAGTTGCTAATATTCTGCTTCTTTTAACTGTTTTTTTTTTTTTTAGTTGTCTCTCTTCTCCACATCTTTTTCTAGAACTTGCATTTCATGGCATTTCCCCCAGTTAAGTGTCAATTTCATCAATTCTTGAAATTCCCCCATCTCTGTGGATTAACAATTCCAGTAGTTAGTTTTCATCTCCAGGCTACAATAACTTTGGGTTTCTTCAAATTGCCAGCATTCTGTAAATTCCCTCCACAACACCTCCAGATCTTCCAGCATAGATGGCAACTGCTCTCGGGTGCTGTCACTGCCCATTCTCCTGAGTGGCTTCCAGGTGATTCCTTCTCCGCTCCACTCAAAGATGCCGCCATGTTCCCCACAAGTGAGCAGCAGGAGTGTGATGCAGTATGATTTTAACTCTTAATACTTTATCAGGAATTTAGTATGTGCTAAAATTGTTCAGAGGATTCAAGAATAAATATAATATGTCCCCTGATTTCTAAGGACTCTAAATTGAAGGGCAAACATTAAAAATGATGTGATGTTTCCCTATAGTCCACCTGGAAGTGAAACCATATGATGTTTTTATTTTTCCATCCGACTTATTTTGGCTAGAATAATCCCTTCCACTTCCATCTATGTTGCTGCAAATGGCATGAATTTATCTTTTTTGATCACTCGGTAGTATCCCATTGTGTTTATATATCACATATTCTAAAACCATTTATCTGTTTTGGGGCATTTATGTTGTTTCTATATCTTAGCTAATATAAAGAGTGTTGCAATACACAATACACATAGGTGTGCAGGTTTCCTTTAGAATAGGTGTGATACAGGGAAATTGAACAAGGATTCAGGAAAAAGACAGAACTTGCAGGCCGACCATAGATCTGAGGCATACAGTGGGGAAGGGGAAGTAGAGGGGTCCAAACAGGGGAGGGAACAGAACAAGGACACTATGGTGATAGTTCATGGGTGCTGTGTGGGAAAATTAGGGAGACTACTCCTGAGGGAAGAAATCAAATATTGTACAAAAATGAACAATGATGTAAGAAAATAAAAATAATTTAAAAAGAAAGAAAAAAAATAGTGTACTATATCTAGTACTTTATTAGAGATATGTTCAAAGGGCTCTAGAATGATCAGGAATGTCTTGCTCTTTCTCTAGGAGTGGAAATATTCCAAATAAAGGTAAAACTGTAGTTTCGAACATTACATCTTCTCCAGTGAGATGGGGTCAAGAAATGTCTTCTGATGCAGGGAGAATAATAACACCAATAAATTCATAGGTGCATGAGGGTCCATAGGTATTTTCTTACAATTGGAAGTAGGTTGAAATTATGGGAAAGCATTCCAAGAGATGAGGCATGATTGGCTGTAAAAGGTTAAATTAGGACAGTACCAGTGGGTTATGACTTTATACAGGGAATAGACTATTAATAAACTATTAAGGAGGAAACTCATGGGTGCCTCTTTGTTTATTTAAAACTTTTGTCTCATTCTTATTTCCCAATTGTTTACTCAGAGCAAACCTGCTTTCTAAGCACCATTTTGGAATATGCAGGAAGTGATTTGAAATACGTAATTTAGCAAGACAAAAATATTAAAACCCATTTAGTTTCTCACTTGTTTTGCATGTCAGCCTTCTGGAACTAATTTGGTTTGTATAGCATGCTTTACTTCTTTCCAAATGTTACTGGAAATTATTCTTTGTAAAGCACAAATATTTGTCCCATGTTCAAAGTAAAATATTTTACCTGATGGATTTGAGATCTTTGAATAAGAACTCTATTTAACTTCAGTTCTTCCCATTGATCTATGTAAATATAAGGGAAAAAATATTCACAAAGAGAACTACCACCGTGTCACTGAGCAATATTGTCAGAATGTGTCCTAGTAGAACCATGTAAATTGATGCTGATGAGTGCAGGGAAATGAACAGAACTGCAGCTAGAATTCCACATTCTGTTCACCTGCTATCCATAGAGAAAACAGTCTTCCAGTCCAAGTCCATATAGGAAAAATGTAGAGATAGAGAGAAAGAAATCTTGCATTCCTATTTCCAAAAACGTATTACAATACCTCTCTGACTAGCAATTTCAGATAAGATAATTTCACAGTAGGGATCAAATATGTTTGAACAATTTAATGGTAATATCATGTTAATAGTTAAGACATGGGTTTAGTCAGTTATATAAATTTATATTTAATCATTAAAACAACTTTCAAAAATTGAACAACTTTCTTTCCAAGCCAGATTGGTTTTCAGTACATATTCCCTGTCATCCTTTAAGCCATAGTGTTTTTTTTGTTTTTTTTTTTTTTTTTAGTATTAGAATCAAATTCCTATTATTGAAAAAATTACTCTCTTTGGGCTTTTAATTGGCAGCCACAGCCTGAAAACACAAAACATAAAGGAAGTCTGCAGTCTAGAAAGAGAGAATGTGACTTATTTGCTGCTATCAGTGTGGAAGTTTTTCTGATAAATTCAGAAGATCAATCCCTTTAAAATAAACCATTAGGATGTTTGTTTGCTTCAGCAGCACATATACTAACATGGGGACAATGCAAAGAAGATTTGCATGACCCTGGCACATTTGTGAAGAATTCCACATAAAAAATAAAACAATCATTAGGATATTTTTCAAAAATCTAGATTATAGACTTCCTGTTATTGATTTGATTATTTTTAAAGATATAGAAGTGATGAGAAGAAATTTAGAGAAGTCTTATCTTTACAAATTGTATATTGAAGGTTTTTTGTTTATTTGTTTGTCTGTTTTTACCATATGGAACTTTCATAAATGTGTGAAGAGTCAATTCTAAATGGACTGAAGTGAACTTTTTTCAACACTGTTCTGTGGGGGCTGGGGGCCTGAAACAAGGAAAGGATTTCAAAATGTAGCTATTTGTAATGTAAGTATTTTGTTGTATTTAAAACATGCAAGTCATAACTTTATTTCCTATACACAAGAATGAACCTACTTCTTATTATATGATTGCATTATATATACACTCCTTTAAGAAATTTAGTAATTATTAATGATAGTATTGTTCTTTGATGAATCTAGGACACATCCTACAATGTGATTTCTCTTAATTCTGTGTGTGTATATACCCATACTCTAAAACTAAGGTGGAAATATAATTTTTGGCATAAATATTTCCATATCAAATTCAATTTTTTAAATTGTCAGAATCCACAGTAATTTAGGCAAGATATTCTTGTATAAAGATACTTTTTTAGAGCAGATATTACACTTGAAATTTTATTTAATGGCAAATCATTTGTTTACATATTTACATATTATCCTCATCCTTGATATATATTCTTTGAATAATTTTCATTATTATTAAATGTAGAATGAAATTATGTAGAATTTTTGACCAAGACATATAAGGAGACACCTATGTTAAAAGGAGTCATCTATGTTATTTTCCAATTGTTTACCCAGAGCAAAAAAATTGCTTGTTTTTTGTCCCTCTTATTTATTGCTTGTTTTTTGCCCCTCTTACAGCATATCTTTTATGATAAATTTATTGTTTTCTACAAAAAAGTTAGAATTTTGAAAATGATCACATTGAATCTGTACAATCATTTGGGGATTATTTTTATCTTTACAATATTAAATCTTCCACTATAAGAACATGTGATACTGTTCCATTTATTAAAATCTTTTTTGGTTTCTTTTCATAATATTTGGTAATTTTCAGGATATAAGTCTTTCACTTATTTGCTAAATGTATGTCTAAATGTTTTTAGAACTTATACTATAAATGGTATTGTCAGATTGTATAGCAATACAATTTTTTTAAGATTTTTTTTTAATTTATGCATATAAACTGGGGTACAGGCCAGAGGTGTGGGGCAGCGAGAAGGTTCACCAGAGATAGAGTGGGGAGCAGAACAGCGACATGTGGGAATCTCCCTGGCTGGGCATCGAACTTGCGTCACTGCTGCTGACAGCACCACAGCGCAGCGTTTAACTGCTGCGCCACCAGGGAGGCGTAGAAATACAATTTTTTAAAAAATAGAGAGATAGAGGTATTGACAGATCTTGTATCCTGCAAACCTTCTTTATATTTAAGGGAAGTGTGCTGCATAAAGAATACTTACTTAGTGCTCTTAACATTTCCTTAGTGGGCCTCCCTGTTGGCCTACGGGTTGTCTCAGTGTTATCACCACCACAGTAGCAATCTCTCCTGTCTCGCCTACAGCTGCCCTCAGCAGTGTATTTCAGGCAATCCCCTGTTCTGCTCCCCACTCTGTCTCAGGTGAAACCTTTCATCCCCCACACTTCTGGCCTAACCCAGTTCTTTTACAAAATAAAATAAATAAATATTTTATAAAATATATTTTTCCATACTTTGAATATGTTATCCTATTGCCTTTTGACCTCTATGGTATCTGATGAACAATCAAATCTTCATTGTGTTAAGATTTCCTTTTATTATATTTTTATTATATATTTTCTTGCTGCTTTAAAGATTCTTAATCTTTGATTTTTTTGTGTTTGATATGATTTTGTGAATGATATGCTTGTTTTTGAATCTCTGAGTTTGTTGTACCTGAAGCTTAAAGTTCAGATATATAAATTAAAGTTTTTCTTCAAATTGAGTAAGTTTTGGTCATTATATCTTCAAGTATTCTTTTTGAATCACTTTGTACTGATTTCTGATAGCTACATATATGTTGGTATTTTTGTTTAGAAGTGTATGGGATAGTATATGATATTAATTGTATTAGTGCATGTATATGTATATGCATATACACATATACACACATACATTCATAAAAAGTTTGTGAATCAGGTTTGTCCAGAACATCTTAATAATTCCTTTTCTTTGAAAATAGGACTTTTTGCAGAGCTAATTGATCTTATCCTTTTCTAATGTCTGCTAGATTGAAGATTTTCTTTTTTTTAATAATATATAATTTTATTGTTATTTATGTCTTTTACATTTTGTATTCCCCTTGGGTAGCCCACCACCAATTCACCTGTGATCCATCTCCATGGTCCCTTGTGTTCTTTTCTATTCCATTTTGTGCCCTTTTCCTTCCCTCCCTCCGCCTCCCCCCGCCACCCGCGAATTGTCTCTCTCCTATTTGGTTTCCTTATAGTCCTGTCCTGTTATAAGTGAAACCATTTGATATTTTTCTCTTTCTTTCTGGCTTATTTCACTGAGTATGATCCCCTCTAATTCCATCCATGACGCTGCAAATTGCAGGTGTTTATCTTCTTTGAATGCTGAATAGTATTCCCTTATGTATATGTACCACATCTTCTTGATCCAACCATCTATTTTTGGACATCTGGGTTGCTTCCATACCTTTGCTATTGTGAACAGTGCCACAATGAACATACAGTTCTTTGAAAAAATAAACAAAATAGACAAACCACTAGCCAGGCTTACAAAGAAAAAACGAGAGAAAACACAAATAAGTAGGATCATAAATGAAAAAGGAGAAATCACAACGGACACAGCAAAAATTAAAAAATTAATCAGAGATTACTATAAACAGCTAC
>PVIJ01004457.1:31557-62515 GCA_004024925.1 Scalopus aquaticus
ATAACAACCTAGAGGATATGGACAAATTCCTAAAACTATACAATCACCCAAAACTAGACAAAGAAGATATAGAACACCTAAACAGACCAATCACAAGTAGTGAAATTGAAACAGTAATTAAAAACCTCCCCAAAAACAAAAGCCCAGGACCAGATGGTTTCACAAATGAATTCTACCAAACATTCAAAAATGAAATAGTGCCTATATTACACAAACATTAAAAAATGAAATAGTGCCTATATTACATAAGCTCTTTCAAAAAATCGAGAAGGAAGGAGTACTACTAAACACATTCTATGAAGCAAATATTACTCTAACACCAAAACTAGACAAAGACAATACAAAAAAAAGAAAACTACAGACCAATCTCCCTAATGAATACCGATGCAAAAATATTTAACAAAATCTTGGCCAATAGGATCCAACAATGCATCCATAAGATAATACACCAAGACCAAGTGGGATTTATTCCAGGGGCACACGGATGGTGCAACATCCGAAAATCAATCAATGTAATCCAACACATCAACTAAAAGAAAAATAAAGACTAAATGATCATATCAATAGATGCTGAGAAAGCATTTGACAAAGTACAACACCCATTTATGATAAAAGCCCTCGAAATCCTTGGGATAGAAGGAACATACCTCAACATAATAAAAGTCATATACGACAAACCCACGGCCAATATTATCCTCAACAGTGAGAAGCTGAAGGCCTTTCCTCTAAGATCAGGCACAAGGCAAGGATGTCCACTCTCACCATTACTTTTCAATATAATACTGGAAGTCCTAGCCAGAGCAATTAGACAAGAGAAAGACATTCAAGGGATCCAAATAGGAAAGGAAGAAATTAAACTGTCTCTATTTGTAGACAATATGATAGATTTAAGATTTTCATAGGTACTGGTATTTTCATGAGGCTGCTGTTTTTAAAATGTACTACAAGGACTGGAAAGAGAGTTATGGGGCTCGGACGAGGTAAAATACATAAAGTTTACTAATCTTACTGAGATTCTGCTATTTCAGTGAATGGACACTCCTCAATTGCAGCAATCACTGATTACACTTCAGAGTTTGAAAAGGGTGTTTTTGACAAACTTGCTTGAGTTTTAGGTTTTACTGTGATCAAATTTTTAGAGGGTTTTTCTTTCACCATTCTGAATGTGTTTTCCCCTTGTACTATGATTTTTATGAAGAGAATGTGTTTGCCAAATAATTATGTAAGGAAGAGAAAGACATTTGATTGTTATTTGATTTTTTTTTCCTGAGCTATGATACCATCTTTTGACAGGTTACCAATCAAAAATATACATACGGGATCCCAAATAACGTTAAAATTTGCAAAAAAAAAAATCATTTTTTTTTTGGAAAAGACAATACTTTAGCACCATTTCTATCTCCATCTCACTGCTCTCATATCAATAACTAATACTCTATTATGATTAAGACATATTTGAGTTAAGTTTATATATCTAAGTGTGTGTGTGTGTGTGTGTGTGTGTGTGTGTGTGTGTGAGAGAGAGAGAGAGAGAGAGAGAGAGAGAGGAGGTGTTAAAAAGTTTATAGGCTAATAGCAATAATGATGTTGTATGTACATAAAAAAATTCTAAATATGTGTATACATATTTTGGGTTGAGACTAACAAATTAGAAACTGTGTGTGTAAGCAGGACATGTATGGTTGAATATGACTGTATCAAACCTTATTTTTATTCTTGCTAAGTTTTTCCATCGTGCCTTATAATTAGCAGACACTCAATGTTATTTCTAAGTAAAATAGAATTGTGAGTCATTATTCAATATCTAAGGGATCTGCCATAAAATATTTTTGCATAAGTGAAAAATGTTCACTGCATTTATCTTTGCTATTTAATGTCAAAATAGTATATGACCATCAACTACAAAATATGATCTCCCCAGTAATGCAGCAATTGTATCCCTGATTCTTCATCAAAGAATATCTATCTATCTATCTATCTTCTATATCTCTCTCTATAAATATCTTTGCAACATGTTATTAATGTTAACACTTGCACAACTGTCTTTAAGTCATAAGATGCGAATACAAAGCACACACACATACATATAGCAAACATATCCATTCCTGCAATAATTTGCCTGAATTTTTGCTCCTGAACACTCTTGTACACATCAGCTTTACATTTGTCTCTTCGATTTTGTGTACCCATTCATTATTCACATGCTTTACCTCAAGCCTAAATTTATATGTCCCACTTTTAATCCATTCTACTTTCTGATTTTCAACTTGCTTTATGATAAGAGTGTTTTTATAAATCTAACCAAGCATGCCAAGCTTCTTTCTCTGTTCTGAGAATTATCTTTCATGGTGAGCACTGTACTTTTCCAGGGCCATTCTAGTTGGGACACCATATACTTACTCTTCTCTATATCTATTCAGAGCAAAAGTCATACATCTGACTTTTGAGAAGAAGGATTTATGTCTTCTCCCATGGATCGCAGACATATAATGTTTTACTAATTCAATACAAAGAATATGACACTTGATAACTCCTGAGAATAAGTCATAAAATGTTGTACAGTATGTCTAACTATCTTGGACATACTGAGGTTGCATCCTCTCAGAAATCAGATACAACCATATGAGAAGCCCAAGTAACATGAAGAAGCCACATACAGACATGTGGTTGAAGTACTCAGGTAGTTGAAGGACTCAGCTGAGAACAGCCTTCATGTCATCACATTCCTTACCAGACATCTGAATGAAAAATGAGTACAGATAATTTCATCTTCCAAAAATTTACATCATCCTCGCTAATTCAAACTTCTCAGCTGAGGCTACAAATATGGTAGCAGAGACAAGCCATTTCATTTGGCCCTTGCTGAATTTCTGAGACATACTTTCCATGAGTATAAAAAATTGATTGTTTTTCATGTCACTAAGTGGGGGTTGTTTGTTTTGCATCAAAAGACTACAGTCTTTATCCTCATCCCCAACCCCTCCTACCACCACTAATGGTGCTCAGTTAAGTCCTCGTAAGTAGAGCCTGAGGACTAGTATGTCTGCTTCTCAAGTGTATTTCTTAAGTGTCTGTTTTTTAAGTGTATTTTCCATGACAGATATTTCCTTCTCATGTACTAGTATCCCATTCTTTTGGAGGTAGCATCATGGTTCAAGGAAGTAAATCAGACACTGGGCCCTTAGCTTTCCCTCTATGACACTATATAGTACTATATGTCTTGGGAATGGGGAAAAGTGTTCAAGAAAATACTGGAACTGGAGACATACCTACTGCCTCATTACAGCACAGTGCTCACTAAAACTGGAACTTTGCTTTGAAAAGTTATTGGCTATCATTTGAAAAGGTTGGCACATGAAGTGGTAATAAATGTTCAGAAAGAACATTGATTTTAAATGGAATCTGTCACCTAGATCTATTTATAATAGTAAAATGTATATGAGTGAGACTGTCTCCCTACAATCACTTCTGTGCTTGCTATTTAATGTTGTTATACATGTACTTTATGCTGCTCTATTAGTTTAACTGCAGTTTGATTCACTCCATTAATGGAAATCCCTGCATTATGATGAGAAATATAATCCAAATTTCTAGACTCTGATTCTAAGCCATCAGCACATGGTGTTATATAATCCTGTGCTATCTAAAAAAAAAATGAACATATTCGGACATTGAACTCAGAGGTGAAAATAACCAAGTAGTTTAAGATCAACAGTATATAAAGACAAAAGATAAGTCTTCTTACTAAGCTAATTGAGAGAGGATGTCACTAAAATAAGAGTATCAATTTCTGCACATTGATGATTTATATAGCTGGTGGTATCCAACAGAAACTAAGGAGAAATTTAATGTTATTAGCACAAGTTAGTTGAAATTTTCTCTTTCTTGGTTTAAGAAATATTCTAAATTCTAAGAGCCATGTTTACTCGTTGGAAAAATCTACAATAATGCTTTCTCTAAAACAATCAATAAATAGATCTGAGTGTTAATTTGTAAAGTCTTAGTTTGCACACCAAGTCATACTTTGCTCCTTGAAGCTTAATGTAGTTGAAAAAAAAAATCATCGAGTGCATATTTTTTTTTATTTTTGCATACAAGTTGGGGTGCAGGTCAGAGGTGTGAGGTGGTGAGAGGGTTCACCAGAGACAGAGTGGGGAGCAGAACAGGCAGATTGACTGAAATACACGGCTGAGGGGAGCAGCTGGCAAGGCAGGAGAGGTCTGCTGTGCCATGTGGGTTTTTCCCAGGCTGGACATCGAACCTGCACAGTGGCCGCTGACACTTCCACAGCGCTGCGCTAACCAGTTGTACCACTAGGGGAAGCCCCACAATGCATACTAATCTAACATTTATGCTGGCCCACTGGTACCAGCTGGCATTGTCACAGCCAGTGAGCGTGCACTCTGCTTCTATCTTTCTTCTGCTGCCAATCCAATCAACTCTCTTCTAAGCTGATCTGTGTTTAGAGAAACTGACTGGCTCTCACTCACTTTTAGAAACATGCCACAGTTCCCCATAACACTGTTCAACAGTGAGATCGTTACTGACTTAAAAAGGCCCTAATCTGTAGTATCTTGGTGTGCTGAATATGAATATAACTGTGAAATATTTTTATTAGATCTTGTTTTGAAGCTATTTGATATAATTCATTTTATATGATTCACTGTGTAAATTTATCCAGTAGGACTGCAACAACATCCTTAATCAGCCTAGAATTATGTACTATTGCATCACTTTGCATAATACCATCATGCACATATCATCCAGAGTTGATTGCAGCATTTTCTGATGCAATACTGCTGCCAGGCGGCTGCTGAAGTAAGCTGACGTCAGCAGTGCACTATATAAAGCCCTGTCGGAAAGGTTGAGCATTGAAAATATTTCAGACTTTGTGCAAGATGGTTTAAGCTATTGTTCCATAGAACTGTTATTATTTTACCCATTTAGGCACAATACAGGACAGTAATGCCTCAAAAGTGTGTTAATAGCGTGGACAATTTCTGTTCTATTTCTGGGGAAGCGACATTTGCCAACCAGAAGAAAGTATCACTTCTCAAGTGAAGAAGGCTTATCATCTTGACTTTGGAGGTAAGGTTGGTGACCAAGACAAGCCTTGGGCCCCACACAGATGCTGTGCTACACGTACAACACAGCATTCACAGTGGTTCAATGGCAAAAGACCATCAATGTCATCTGCAGTCCCCATGGTGTGGAGAGAGCCAAGCAACTACACAAAAGACTGTTACTTTTGCTTGGCTCCTCCTCTTTCTTGCGGAATAATGAAGCAAAAGAAGTTGAGAATAGTCTATCCAAACATTCTGTCTGCATTGAGACCAGTTCCACATGATGAGGGACTTCCTATTCCAGAACCTCCAGCAGAATATTCTCTTGATTCATCTGATGAGGACAAGGGTGACCCAACCTGTTCTTCTCCTGTTCCATCAGCATGCAGTGATCCAGATTTTCACTGTGGTGAATCATCAACCCCACACAGACTAACACAGGAAGAACTGAATGACCTGGTTCGTGATTTGGACTTATCCAAGAACAAGGTAGAATTACTAGGATCAATACTGCAACATTGGAATCTTATAGAAGAAGATGTCACAATTACTTTCTATCGAATGCGCCACCAGGAGTTGGCGCCTTTCTTCAGAAAGGAAAGTTTTCTGGTATTATGTTCTGATATTGAGGGCCTCATGAATGCCTTAGAAATCACTCATGACCCACAAGAATGGAGACTATTTCTAGATTCTTCGAAACTAAGTCTTAAGGCTGTGCTTTTGCACAGTGGTCCGCTACAATGCTGGCTGATTACTGCTGGACACTCCCCGGAGATGCTCCTGAACAGCTGTACAAGAGACAAGCGACGGAATCTAAGAAGTAGGCTATGACTTGATTTTTTTACAGGTATTAACTGCAAGCCTATTACTATTGGCATGCATTTTATTATGTAAAGATCAATTTATTGCAGATTACAAAAAATCTAGAGCCAAAATTAGCATTTGACTGTCATATCCTTGTTGAGTATATACAAGTTGACAGGAAATGACTGATTTTATTTCAGTAACATAACTTTTGTAAAAATTTGTTGACCAGTGTTCTCTCTCAAACAAGGGAACGTTAACCTTTAATGACAGTTTTTACTTTATAAGTTTAATGAACCACTCCAGATTTAGCTATTACTATCTCTCCACATGTAACAAGAGAGCAAGCTAAGTGACTCATTATTACTTAGTGCATGTATCAGATAAGAATTTTGCATTAAATTGTTAATCTTGTTTCTCAATATAATTCTTCTATCTTTATTTTTTTTTTATTTTCCCTATTTTTTGACTCCTACCTTTTCACTTAAGGAACAACAGGGCTTTCTATAGGCTTTTCCTTAAGAGTGAATTTGTTATTATAGAAGGATGTGGAAGGAGAAAGATAGATAGCTCAGTTTTGAATTTTGGTTGTCTTTTGAATTTTGAGGAGATGAAGACCATATATTTGCAAAAAGAGACTTCTGATGTCAGAATTACTGTGACTCCAAAGCTAAGATTGATACATGAACAATAGATTTCCTGTGGAATAGAAAACAATCTGTGTTGTTCTTCCATTAGCAGGATAGATATAAATACTGGGGCTTGAGAAGAAAGAAGACCCAGCCTAGGTTATAAAGGAGGGGTTAGTTAGGATAAGAGAGTTGGTTTGAAGGGACTAGCGGATAATAACTAAATTCACACGATCTCCCTGAGTAGATGGGCACTCTTTTCTTGGCAGAAACTAAGGTGGGAGCCAATTTCTCATTATTTGTGAGAAGCAGGAAGATATTTGGCCTGTTCTGAGTAGAGTATTATTTGTCCTTTTTCTGTTCATCTTGTGATAATCTCTTGAAAGCAGTATCCAAAATATTGCTGGTCAATAGATGGCCAAGAAAACACAAAGGAATTTGTCTCATGTGACAGTTTGTCTGGACATCTCCTATCTAAACAATACAATGAGGTCTTAAAGCCCTTAAATACAGGAGAGGAAAATGTGAGGGGACCAAAGGTGAGGAAAACTCTTCCCACTTCTTTCCTTTAATCTTCTACCTCCCTATGAAATCAGAAAAGCAGGTTCCAAGGTTGACTCACAATCCTTCATATACCCTCTGTGATGGTAAAGTCCCCCATCATCAGCAAATTAATTAATAAAGATACAGGCTGTTTAAAATTTATAATGTTATAGGATCAATTACAGAAGATGCAGACTTTAGTATTTTCTTTCAAAATTTTCATCTTTATTCCCCTTTTGGCAAACAATTCCTTAATAAATCTAACCACATATAACTGCTCTTTCTTTAAAATTGTACCCTACTCTTGATTTCTAAATGCCTTCTATCTGGCCAGATGTTAGTGCCTCAACTGAGGATACAAATGTAATTTCTTTTCAAAGAAGAGATTTTATTCTCTTTTTAACACCAAGTGAAAGATAAAAACCTCAAAATTATCTTTCATGTTCTTTCTCCCTCACACAATTCTCTATGCCTTCTTCTGGAACTCAATCTTTTTAGAGTTCTCCCAGGATACAGTCGTTCTTCCCCCTTCAATCAGGTGATTATCAGGCCAGGGATTTGAATTATTTTATAATATTCTTTTTCAACGTAGCTTCACGGTATATCTGAAATCTCCTTCAAGGTCTAGAGTGCATTCAGATTTTTCTTATCAGTATTCATACAGGGTATGGGCAGGCGAATTACTGTACAGGATGTGCAATCTGACCTTTTGGCCTGTTTTTAGCTGGGGAAGTAACTAATATGAACTTTACAGGTTTCATGGGTTATACAAAAAAGAATAGGCAGCAACTGTGCTATTTTGACTTGCAAACCTAAAATATTAACTTTACCAATCACTGTTAATAATGAGACACTTTAAAGTGTGTTCACCCCTACAATTTAGGTCACTATCATTACAGCAAAATATATAGACTCCAGTGTAAGATTTCTGAAGAATTCCATATGGTTGTATACCAAATGGGGAATCTTGTAAATCCTGGAATGGCCTCAACTGTAGTGAATTAGTCTCTGTAATCTCTTGGTTTTGTTTCAGTGGGGTCTTAGCTATGGTCTGTATTTAAACTAAAGCTGTTTGCTATGCAATTGACTCTATTTGAAGTATAGTTCATACAAGGTCAACTGCTATCTCGTGTCTACATGTCTCTTATCTAAGTCATTGCCAAAAGTTGAATATCTACTTAATATCTCTTTTCTGATAAATGACACTGTGCCTGAAATGTGAACTTTAAGTCTTTATTTACATTTGTTTTCAAGTATATATTCACACCATGAATTAGATCAATGGCTTACTCATTAGGTACACATGGATAAATATACTTCAGAATTTAAAGTGCTCTTTTTATGTGATAATTTTTTTCTATGCTTGTTTTAAAAGAAGATAAAATGCAAAGCAGGGAAACAATTTTGATTTCAAGAACTTCAATGTCACAAAATTAACCTCTCTTCTGAAGTAAAGAATGAGGTTGTTTTATTGAGGAATATCACACCATTATATTAATAAAATTGCATAGGAAATAGTTTAAAATACATTTTTAAAAGAAAGGCTGTTATTTCCATGAAAGAGTGGGTGACTATATCTATTCTCTGACAGTAGGAAAGTTTCTATTATTTCAAAGGTTACATTATACCTCTACTGAGAGAGTGAAATAAATAGTCAGTTCACTGAGAATGAGAGCAACAGGAAGGCAGTTGCATTCATTTAAACCCAAAAAATTTATAGAAAGCATTTATCTCAAGGTGAACTATATGGCACTGTTTTAAAGAGCGTGTATTATCCAACAAAATAGAAAAATAAGCAAACAAAACAAAAAGATTAGTGTGTAGGAAAGTTCTCTTTTCTTTAATTTGGCATGCAAGCAATAATAAACTTGGCCCAGATGATTGGCAGGGTATCCTTAACAATGAAGAAATTAAATGTTTTCCTAATACACTCCTCCCATATTCATCAGTGTAGCAAATGGAAATGTTTAACAATGACACACCTGCCACCTCCAAATGCACATGCAGATGTTTACCATTCAGTGATGGTTTATTTCCCTAGTGAGGATGCACTAAGCACTCTCTGAGTCAGATTGTTAAGGAAGCAGATGCCCTCTCATTACCGTCTCCTTTTCCTTTTCTCTGTTCACTGCAACCTATACTTATCACTCCACAGGAAACTGGTATCCTAAACCTTGGAGTGCTAAGGGTTATTAATTTTGGTGCTACCACTAAGGATATCTATGATGTCAGTAATTCATTCTTTCATCCCATTCTTTTCCTAACACATTTTATGTTACTTATGTGGTTTTCTCTTATTATTTCTCTGAGGAGTTGAAGCTTTCAATTTTAATGAACCATTGTTCAGAACTGAGATATAAGCTCTCCTAAGTGACTACCAATGATTTCACAGATTAATTAATGGCTTAAATTCCATCTTGTAAAGCATATTGGCTAGTGCATATGGTAGTAGGCTACTATTATTATCTTTGCACCAGTTGTTGTACCAAATGTTTATTGGTTTGCACTCAAACCAGTTTAATTTAGAATATTATTTTACTTCATTTCATAATTTAATTGAACCTATGTAGACCAACAAAATAAGTACATAGTTAATTATTTTAGAACAATTATCGAATGTCTTAAATATGAATATTGTGAGGAAAACCACCACCATAATGAATACATTTTCTTCAGCAAGACTGCTCAGAACTTTTTACAAGAGTTCAAGTAATTTATTGATAAAGTTTAATTGAAAATAGCTGTGCAATATATAGTTAGTTTCTGTGTACCTACCAAAAAATAATTCAGAAAGCACTACATGCATCACAAAGTATATAAGTAGGCCAAATAAAAATTCATAATAATGGCCTACAAAAAAGCAGGCAAAATGTTTTAGTTTTCAGGTTTTGTTAGAGGAAATGACATATTTAAAACTTGAAAAAAAAACAAAAAATGTGTTAGCAGCTTCATGTAACACACAAAATCAGCTTGGGAAGATAGTGAATTATGTCAGAGATATTTTATGAAAAGGATTTTTTTCTATGTATTTCATGGAAATGCAGCTATGACTTCAAGTCTGAATGGTTACAAATTCAAAGAATGCAGTGCTTTGGCCATCTTGAATTCAGTCTATGAAACAAGTGGATCTTAGTGATAAATACGAAATTCTTTTATTTGAGGGAAAATGGAACAATATACGTTATGAAACTGTAAAAAGCTGATATCAAACATATAGTTTACAACAAAACATTAACAAATAGCATCATTCTAAATTCAGCAATTACTAAAAGAAACTGTCACCTAAATTTTGATACCACCATTCCAAACTCCAACACTAAAAGAACATTCTGAAGAAAATGTTTTAAATGATATAAAACTGGTTGGAAATTTTACAATATAAGGAAGATGGGACCAAATGTTTATGATTTGTTATAAAAAGCATACATAATATGACATAATTGCCCTTCATAAAGCTAATGTATGAAAAGATAGGATTGGTAAGTAAAAACAGTTCATGTGCAGCAAAGTGTGGTTTGTCTTAAGAGACAAAAATGTTAAGAACAAAAGAGTGATATTTGCTATGCCATGAAACCATTATTTTTAAACTAGTTAAATTACGGTTTTATATTTTATGTGAGTTTCAAATATTTTTTGTTTGAATGATTTATTAACTGTTTTAAGCTAATAAAATTATAAGTAGTTGTACAGATATTTTTTCAAATCATAACTAACTACATGTTCTATAATAATTGACAAATCATTATCTACATTATAAGTTATACAACATTAATGAAATTAATTATTGAGGAGTCAGGCTTGATGGCAGAAGAATGAATGTCAGACCTGCTCATCTACATATTTGCAACCAAATTATAGGGAAGACATGGTCTCTGGAGAATGACTGGATAACCTTTGTATGCATAAAGAGGGAATACATGCAGAGAGGATGGGAAAAACTGAAATTTAATTGTGTTTGAAAATTTAGTTACCAGAGTAGCATAACCTGAGAGAAAGGGGAGGCTATGATAGAAAGCCTCTCTGTCGTTGAGTGAAGGGTTCATGACCAGAAGCGGGAGAACCCTGAGAGGGGGCGACATAGTCTGTGTGTAGGATGGAGCATCTGTCTCCAGAGAAGTATGGGGTTAGAGGAGCAGAGATCCACAGCAGAGGACTGCAGTAGTTGATTGAGACCTTCAAAGGAAGATGCTCCACTGACGATGCTCCACTACAGACAGCAGCTAAGAATTCAGAGCTGTAGAATGAAAGACCCCACTCTCCAAACAGGAAAGCTGAGGACAGGGAACCCAGTAGGAGGTCTTTGTAAAGCCATGATTGTCAGCTTATGCTTGGAACTTCCAGATGTCAAAACAAGTAGGAAGGCCAGATTGGCTCACCTCTACCTCTATACAAAAGAATTTCTTCTCTGTAGTTGGCAGTGGTGTCGTACAAAAGACCCACTTCCCCAATGTCATTCCCCCCATCCTCCAGTGAAAGCAAGTACAAAAATAGCAAGTAACAAGTACTAAAAATAACCAGAGGTACTAAATAGACAGCTTTTCCAAAGAAGACATTAAGTGGCCAGTGAGTATATGATAAGATGCTCAACATTACTAATCATCAGAGTTATGCAAATCAAAACTACAATGAAATATCACCTCATAGCTTTTAGGGTATAAAACTATAAATGTTGGTGAGGAGATGAAGAAAGGGGAAGCCAAACGGACTATAAGTGGGTATAGGCACTATGGGAAATAACATGGGAGTTCCTCAAAAAAATTCAAGCAGAACTAGTGTATGTTTTAACAATACTATTTCTGGATATATATCTGAAGGAAATGAAAGCAGAATATCAAAGAGATATCAGATTTCCATGTTTATTGCAGTATTATTTATAGTAGCCATGATTTGGAAGTAACCTAAGTGTCTGTCAAGAGTTGGATAAATAAAGATGTAGTGAGAGAGAGAGAGAACGAGAGAGAGAGAGATCTTACTGAGCAATAAGAGAAGGAAATTATGCCATTTGTGACAACATAGATGAATCTTGAAGGCATTATGTTAAGTGAAATAGGTCAGAAAGACACATACTTTATATGAATATGTGGAATCTATAAAAGCTGAATTTAGAAAAACAAACAATAGAATGATGGTTATCATGGGCTAGAGGTTGTGAGAAATCAGGCAAATTGTACAAATATTCAGTTTCTAGATGAATAAGTTCTGGAAATACAATGCACAACATTGTGATTATAAATAACAATAGTGTATTATGTTCCTGAAAGTTGTTAAAAGAGTAGATCTTAAATGTTCTCACCACAAAATAAAAGTGGTAATTATGTGACCAGGTGAAGGTGTTAGCTAATTCTATAGTAATCATTCTGCAATGTGCAAGTGTATATAGGCCACACATTGTTTCCTCGAATGTGTACCATGTTATATGTCAATTATATATGAATAAAGCTTGGAAAAAAACCCACTAAGTGTATAAAATCAAACGTGCTGGTTGAATTACACAGTGTGCAATTGAACATATGGCACAGGCTGTAAGAGTTTACTCATTATATTTCAAATAACAATTATACTTCATTTAAAGAAAGACTATTGAAAAAAATATTCTCTTGTATTTTATGCATTAAACAAAGGATAGACTATATAGAACTGTAGAGATTAAATTCCTTATTGAAATTCATTTATTGGAAAATTGACTAAAAGAGATAATCAGTCAATTGGAATATATTCAGAACAACACATATGAAGCTGAATTTTCATGTTGTATGGTAGAAAATTCTAATATTTTTTTCCTGAGTTTCCTGTGTGACAGGACACTGACTTTCCTTTGTGATTTGGGCACATTTTGGTCAAAACATATGGCAATTCACCTAGTCAGTTAATTTGCACATGAAACCAAATAAGGTGGGTAGGGGTGGAGGTGTTGCTTAGTAACAGCTTTTTCTTTCATCAAAACTATATGACGATACGAAAAAATTCTGTAAATGCTATCACTTTAAAAATCCTCAGGAGACCTTCTTTTGTGAATAATTTGACTTTTATTTGTTCTTCTCCCACACAAAAGAGCTAAATCTAACACAGGTAGAAACTGATTCCTTATAAACAATAATGACAGTTAAGAAACCAGTTTCACTAGATTATCTGAAATAATTGCTTCAATACGAAGACTTATAAGTAATTATAAATAGTTTATCTCATTATCTCTAAAACTTTATTTTTCAATAAGTAACTCATGATTCCTCTTTTCGTGCCAATATAACAATGGTAACATTTTCTTAATACATTCAGATTTAATATTTCTGTTTCTACCCAACCCTATCACATAAACACAGAAACACAGACACAAACAACACACACATACTTGTATGTTCCACACACACATGCACCTATATATCCACATATGTGTGTATACACATATGTATCTTATCTTTTAACAAAGGAAAAGACTTGTTCTTTAATATAAGCAGTAACGGCATTTTTGCTTATTGGTATCAATCTGTAGTTTGCCATTAACCATAGCAGCATCAGAAACTCAAAAGTCTTTGTTCACTTTCCCTGAAATAGCACTTATTGATATAATAACCTTCATGAGTATTGCAAACCCATCCTGTCCTATATATAGTTATACAGTGTTAAAAACTAGGATGTTAAAACCAAAATTACTGGTTTAAATATTTACTTCACATTTACCTATTAACTTAAACAATATATTTATTTTGCCTCATTTTTCTTCACCAGTAAAATTTACTGGACATGCTCAGAAAACATGGTTAAGTAAGTTTTGTCAAGAAACTATCTCCCGGGGCTTCCCTGGTGGCGCAGCGGTTAAGCGCTGCGCTGTGGAGCTTTTGGCAGCGACAACGCGATGCCCAGCCAGGGAGATTCCCACATGGCACAGCAGACCTCTCCTGCCTCGCCCGCTGCTCCCCTCAGCAGTGTAGTTTCGTTGCTCTGCCTATTCTGCTCCCCACTCTGTCTCTGGTGAACCCTCTTGCCACCCCACGCCTCTGGCCTGTACTCCAGCTTGTATGCATAAATAAATAAATCTTAAAAAAAAAAAAAGAAAAGAAACTATCTCCCCCAGTACATCCAGAAAATAGCTTAATATATCAGATATCTCATATAAACTTATTACTGGAAATGCCTGATTACCCATGTACCTACATTGTAAGTGGTGGGTGGCCAGAGCCCACAGTGTTGACAGTGTTGGAAGAGAAGATAGAGCTGCAAATACAGTCATGGTAGATTGCATAATCACAATTAGCTGTACCAAAGTTGGAACAGACAGAAGGATGTTCAGGTTTGGGGGCATATGTTTATTTTGACCCATTTTTCTTCACCAATAAAATTTACTGGACATGCTCAGAAAACATGGCTAAGTAAGTTTTGTCAAGAAACTATCTCCATAGTTTTGGGGAGAACTTGTAGATTTGGGGAGGACTCATGCGCTCCTGAAGTTGGAATCTGCAAATTCTCACAACCCAGGTATGGCAGGTGGAAGTCCCAATTCCAACTCTAGGAGACGTAAGTAAGTTTTTTCCCAAGCACACTAAGCCACAATTTTTACCAGAAACAAAACCCACCTTATTCCCTGGCTCCAGGTTGCAGTCCCCTACAGCTGGGGGAGCTCTGCCTACTGTAAGGAAAGTGGATTTCAGGCCAGGCATGAAGCTGGCATATTTAGGACTGCTGGAAGCTAGCTTGGCACCATAAAATCACCTGACCTTCCCACCTCAATTCCCAGTACTCCCCGGAATTTTCAGCCCAATGAAAATGTGCTAGCATTGTCTATATAAAGAGCACTAATTGCTGGGTAGGTGTGGTGCTGATAGACCAGGAGCTGCAGGCAGCAAGTCTGCAAGTCCCAAAAGTCACTCTTCCCTTACCCACATAGACTCCTGGGACTTCTGGAGCTCCTAGAACCCACAGCCAGAGAGATCAAGGCTTACTGTGTGGCATCAAGGGCATTAAACTGACACCCGTACTGAGGGCAGCTAGTTTGGGGGTCCCAAGAAGTGCCAGCCCTCCCATATCTGGACTTGGCAGGCATTTGGACAACCTAACTATTATGCAGTCTGCAAATTGTTACGGTACCTGCCTAGGGACCATGCACATAACCTGCGTGCCCCTCTACTTATACCAGAGTCGTAAGGGAAAGACAATACCAGCAAAAGCTGCTGAGATCAGAACTGTAGCTGAAGGATCAGTTGCAATTTGGAGCTCTGGCAAAGCACTAACAGTGGTCTGCTTTGACCAGATTTGAGCAGGTGGTGATTACAGATCATTCCTTAGACTCAAGCAGTTGCAGCACCAAGGAGATTTTGGTCCTTGGCAACATCCACACTCCCACAGAGCCAGTCCTCACCCTGTAGGCCGGGTTCTTGGATCACCATTCCATGCTGGCTTTTGAGTTTTAATCATCCTGATTGGTGACAAGGTTTCAACCAATACAACAATAGAAAGTGCATCATACAAGGCCAATGAATGAAACAACAAGATGATTTCAAGCAGATTGCAACAAAGTGGCATAAAAAGCAATCAATCAATCAAACAAACAAACAAACAAATGTAGCTCCAATACTTTTATATAAACTTAGAACATATTTATTAGATGGTCATCAAATATTCATTTTTTTATTCTTCTGTGTTCTCCTTTTCTCTGTAGAACTACAATCACAGCCTATTTCTTCAATTGTATATCTTAAAACTGCTGCCTTACTAAACAAGTTCCAAAAAGACAGATACTTCTTAATCTACTTAACCCATAGGTATAGAAATTTAACACTAATAAATAGCTCTTCATATACCTGAATATGATGCTATTCTTATTGATAATAGGGTGGTAGATTCTGCAATGCAGCACATGATTTCCCTTCAATGAAAAACTTGTGGTCTCAGCTATTGAGAGAAGCGATGGCAGTACACCTTCACATCTCAGGGATCTTCAGAGATTGACTCAGCATGGCTCAAGGTCTCACTGCTTCCTGGGCTGACTTTCCTCTAATAACTAATTAAATGGGAGGATATAAGGTACTAATCATAATGAACTAAAGTCAGGACAACTCTGCAGTCATTCATATCCCAATGATCACTAGGATTTAGCAAGACTGATGTCAAACTTGCTGTCACACACAGCTCACTTCTGTTCTGTTCTGTTTCCTTCCTCTTCTTTCCAAAGGTGTTGACTGCAAATATCATCATTAATAAGCAAACTGCATCACTAATTCAATTTTATTATCATTTTTTCTAGGGAAATAAAAACCCCTATAGCACTTATTTGTTAACACAGGCAGTAAGGTGGTGTTTTGGACCTGGATCACTCAGCTCTGGACTGTCATTGAAAGCCATATGGCTGGTGATAGGTAAGTGCATACTGTGTCTGGCATAAAGTAGCAAGTCAGTTATTAAATCTATCATTTATATTGAATTAATATAAATTGCAGATGAAAAGAAGAGCAATATGTGATATATTTAACAGGCATTTAAAAAATATGGGAAATAGGAATTATGAAGACAATGAATTGTCTTTTAATAAGTTCAGGACAACCTAGAAAAAATTAAGAGAAATCTGAATGATTCATTTCCAGTTATTGAGTGAAAGAGAAATCTGAGTGATTCATTATTAAATGAGCCAGAAGTTCTCCTGGGTAGCTTAGAAAGTCTTATACTCCTTACAGTGGAGGAAAGAGAACACTGAAGATCATGATTTAATGGTGAGTTTACAACCCCAAAGGAGATTAAATTCCCAACTAAAGCATAACTATCATGGCAATTTCAGTCCCTTGTTTGGAAAAGAATGGGGCCATTCTTCATGGGATAGGAAATTTGTGCTAAGCCTCCTAAATGTGAAACAAAGGTTTTCCTGAACACTCTGAGTCTTCAGAAATGACACATCTCTCCTTATTGCTGTTAGAAACCACAGCTCCTGGTTGCAGAGACATTGCCCCTAATAAGTACTATGTGCCTTCCTGAGTACCTTCCCAAGAGGGGAACAATTCTGAGAGGTTTCATAGCAAGAGCCCCATTGAATTATCTGTAACTGCTACCTTAGCTTCTTGAGGTTCTAGTGTTAAGGGACTAATGGGTATAGTCAATCTAGTGGAACTTGGAACTGTACTTAATATAAAAAATGAGATATATTTTATCACCCAATTAATTTAGGGAGCACCTATTCAAAATGAATTCCTCACTTGTGACAATAAAGACAAGATTAGTAATTCTAGCTTGAGAATGACATGAAGAAAAGAGTTTAGGCCACAAGTTTCAAATGACCATTATAACCATTAAAATCATCAGGGATGTTAGAGAGGGCTGAGGGGAATCTAAACTATATTATATGGTGAGAAGCAATGCAAAACAATTGTATCCAAGAGTAGATGCTACACTGGGAAATGAGGAACACTCCTCAAATCTTGGCCTTCTAAATTTACCCAAAAGCACAGGTCAACTGAATTCCTGGAAACATTGTTATCAGAATACACATGAAGAAGTGGATCAGAGAGCTGCAGAGAATAAACAATGATAGACAATATAACAAGATTCCCAGAATTCCCTTCAATGAGAGACTTTATTGCCCCACTTCTGGGAGCACTGTCAGAAAACAAGCTTCCACTGTATCCCTGTAAGAGATAATTTCAGCATTACAGAGGTGTTTTCCTTTGTGCCACTTTCTACATCAGAACATATTTAATATTGATTTGTATTCAAACATAAACTCTGGGATGTCCAGACAAATTTCAAGACAATTCTGAAGTGCTGTTTAAACTCTAAAACTTCCCATGATACTAGTTGAGGTTGTGTTAGGTCTGCATATTGGCCTGTCTCCTTTCTCCCTCTGTTCAATCCTGCTTCTGCAGTCCCCTTTCTCATACAAATGTTGATCCCAAGGTACTTCACAATAAACCTATGTCAACAAAAGACCATTTTAAAGATGCATATTAAGACTCTCAATTTTATATCTCATTCCAGGGCACCTAACTTCTGGTAGCTTTCTTACGCAGAAGCATTTCTAGTTGTATTACTAAACCATGACTGATCTTGGGATCTGTTATTATTTTAGCAAGATTTTAATGTCTGGGTCTCTTGCCTTATTATCATGTTTGTTCATGATGGCATATTACAATTTCTATACAGAAACAAGTGTCAGAAGGCTGCTTAATCAATAAATCTTCAAGAACTTTTCTGGATGTACAACCATTTGATTGCATGCACTTTATTTTGATCCAGTGCCTTATTCACTATGTTGATGATTACGTCTCATCAACTTGTTATTCCCTAGTTGATGCTCTTTGGTTGTGTTGTATCTTTTTATCTCATCATTTTTTTAACATTTATTTTTTCTCCATAAAAATAGTTTTTACCCCCACTCCCTCCATTTTAAAGATGAGGAAACTTAGGGTAAAAAAGAGAAAGCTATCTGCCCATGATAATGGTCCTCTCTTTTAGTTTTCATCTAATATTTAAGTTTTTAATTCTGTTTTTCCTATAAATATTACTCATTAAAACATTTGTATGCATTTTCCTGTCCTCCGTGTCTCACATGTGTTGCTCACTAGATTCTGATCTCATCTAACATGTCCTCAGGACAGTGGTAAATTAGGATAGCTGGAGTGAGATTGGAAAGTTGAACATTAAGAATCTGCATCTAAAATTGAATATATTTTTAAGTTGATATGAAATAAAGTAATACACGGCTTGCTACAGATGGGGGCACAAAGTTCTGATATCGCCATAGAGTATTATTTTTAAATTATCTATTAGTTCAGTCCTGCATAAAAACTTGTCTCTTTTCTAAGTCAAAATAACTCGGTTTCTATTTAAGTAATCATAGGATTAATATTGTTCTCCTTTTCTTCCCATGGAATATGACATTTATTTAAAATGAAAAATACAACATTTCATGCTTATTATACATAAGTAGGCTAAAATTACTTTGAACATGAGCTTTTTAATGACTTGTATGTTTTATCTGCTAATTTATCAAGCAAGAAATTTATGACTTTGTACTTAGTTATAAAACTATACCTAAAGGTTTTTTATCCATTTTCATATAAATGTTCATTGAAAACAACAACCCTCACATGTTTAATCGTTATATCTATGTTTTAAAGAATATATTAATACAAATAATACAATGGAATGCACATGAAAAAAACTTTTTGGTTAGGATCAACCAGTAACTCTAGCTGTATACATGTAATAAAATTATATCAAGAATCTAATTAGTTATATTTCCTATAGACATAAATTAGCAAGACAATAAAGTAATTTATTCATGTCAAAATAATTTCAGATGATGCATAGTGTGATCAATGAAAACAGTGTTTTAAAACTGCGTCCAGGCAAGTTCTACTTAGTAATACCAACTGTAAGATGAAGATTTTGTGTGTAGGAGGGAAAGCTTAAGGAGTTTCAAAAGAAAGGCATGTTGAATATTTTGTGGATTTTTATTTCTTCTAATGATAAATGTATTTAATAGAACTTGTCCAAATAAAATAAATATGGGTCTTAAATTGAAAAGCTAACTTAAATATATCATTTACATTCAAAAGTGTTGAATAATTTATTTAGGAAAATGACCATGAGATAATTCCTGAAAAAATATTAGTATAGGATATTTAAAACTTAGACCTAATATTATTAAATGAAAGAAAAATATAGAAGATTTTACAAAATAAACAAAAAAGATTGGCATTCATGTAAATAATATGATAAACCTATCACAGAGATACATATGGACAAGTTATATAAAAATTTCCAGAAAAGAGACTTTCTATTCTATTCATTAATTGCTATTCATTGATTCATTTATTGTAATCACCTCCCAAATGCAGGGGAATCATACTGTAGACATTATACTGCAGTAACAAACTATCCAAAACCCCAGTAACTGAATAACTCTAAGATTTATTTTTTCTTAAATTTATTATTTTTTTATTTTTTTAAAGATTTATTTATTTATGCATAGAAGCTGGGGTACAGACCAGAGGTGTGGGGCTGCAAGAGGGTTCATCAGAGACAGAGTGGGGCGCAGAACAGGCAGATGACTGAAATGCACCGCTGAGGGGAGCAGCGGGAGAAACAGGAGAGGTCTGCTGTGTCATGTGGGAATCTCCCAGGCCTGGTGATGAACTCGTGTCAGAGCTGCCGACAGCTCCACAGCACAGAGCTTAACCGCTGTGCCACCAGGGAGGACCCTCTTCTTAAATTTATATCTCCCTTATGGGCTGGCAGGAGGATTTGATCATAAAAGTCAAGTATTTAAACCATGCCAACATTTCCTATAATGAAACCTGACTTAAAGAGAGGTCTGAAGCATATAATACTATGAACTAAGTACAGTTTCTCTGCTGTGCTACTTACAGTGACAGTGCGACCAAGTGGTCTCACTTACTCTGTTTCCTGTACCCATGTATTTCTCCAATTGGAGACACCCTGTCCTATCATTATCTTTGAGTCAGCACAAATGTCACATCTTAGAGGACTGCACCTCACTTTTAAAGAATGCCTCCCAACTGGAGCATCAGTTTCACCTTTATCCAGTCATTCCAGTCACTCTTTTAAAGGAGCTTCCATCAAATGGTGCAATATGTGAAATGTGTTAATATTTCCTATATTGATCGAAGTGTTCAATACAACCCCAGCTAATATCCAAACCACAAATGGAAGTAAATATTTGCCAACCATAGGTCAGATAAATACTTGTACTCAGAATAAAAAACTATTAAATCTCCATATTAAGAAGACAAACAAGCTCATAAAATATGCAAAATATTTAAATGGACACTTTATAAAGAATATCTAAAAATAGTGAATAAGAACATGAAAAGCCAGTCAGTATCACTAGACACTTGGAAAATGCTACTTATATGCACAATATGACCACTGAATACCATTGAAAAAATAACAATAAAAATGACTTAATACCAAATGTTGGCAAGGATGTAGAGCAATTGGAAGTCTGACACATTGCTGGGAGAATGCAAACTTTGCAGTTTTCTTGAAAAACAGTGTGGTCCTTGCTTACAAACATGACTTAATATATGACCCAAACGTCTCACTTCTCAGCATTCACCCAACAGAAAAGAACATATATGATCCCTACATGAATGTTTTCAGCACAAAGAATTGTCATATTCTCATGCTGAAAACAATACTCATGTCATCAACAAGAGAATGCATAACCAATCATGGTATAGTCATATCACGAGAAAGACTTGCAGTTTTCTTCAACATAGCAAAGCAATGAAAATAACTCAGTTACATGAACAATGGAATTTATCTTTCGATGTAGACATACAAAGCAATTCAGCTCAACAATGAAAATTACTGAAATAATGTATTCAAAAGGCTGAAATTTAAAAACACATGTGGGAAAAGGTTAATCATATAAATATCTATACATATATATATAAACACTTACATATATATATTTCTAAAATTATATGCATGTTACTATGTTTATATAAAAATGACAAAGCAAAATAGTATCTAAAGGATTCATACATATGTACTAAACTACTTTTTAAAAAATAATGAAATTGTCAATATAAAAATTATTCCAGAGAGAAGAAAGGACAAGCTAGAGAAAAGAGGAACCTAAGATTCTTCCAATGTATTGACAGACTTCTATTTCTTTTTTTTTTGATGTTTTTCCCATTTTATTCATAATTATTTTGAAGTTTGAACATTCTTTGTCATCAAATCTTACTGAAGGTGTAGTTTTCCTTTTTTTATTAATTTATTTATATATTTTACATAATTGTGTACTTCCCGTGAATTCTCCACCACCAATTCACCCGTGAACCTTCACCATAGTCCCGCATGCTCTTTTCTTTTCTTTATTTTTTTTTAAAGATTTATTTATTTTTGCATACAAGCCGGGGTACAGGCCAGAGGCGTGGGGTGGCAAGAGGGTTCACCAGCGACAGAGTGGGGAGCAGAACAGGCATATGGACAGAAATACACTGCTGAGGGGAGCAGCGGGCGAGGCAGGAGAGGTCTGCCGCCATGTGGGAATCTCCCTAGTGAGGCATGGAACTCATGTCGCTGCTGCTGACAGCTCCACAGTGCAACGCCTAATGGTTGCGCTACCCGGGAGGTCCCCTTGTGCTCTTTTCTCCCCTGTTTTGGTCCCTCTTCCTCCCCTGCAGAATGTCTCTTATTTATGGTTGCCTGCTAGTTTTTGTTTTTGTTTTTGTTTTGTGTGTTATTTTCTCCTCCTGATCTTTTATTTGGTTCCCCTATATTCCTCCTATAAGTGAAACCATTCAGTATTTTTATTTTTCCTTCTGGCTTATTTTGCTGTGCATGATCCCTTCTAGTTCTATCCATGTTGCTGCAAATTGCATGAGTTTATCATTTTCGATTGCTGAGTAGTATTCTATTGGGTATATATACACCACATCTTCTTGATCCAGTCATCAATTTTGGGGCATTTGGGTTGTTTCCATATCTTAGCTATTGTGAATAGTGCTGCAATAAACATAGGTGTGCATATATCCTTTTGGATTTATGTTTTTGTGTCCTTTCCGTAGATTCCTAGGAGGGGATTGCTGGGTCATATGGAAGCTCCATTTTCAGTTGTTTGAGGAACCACCATACAGATTTCCATAGAGGCTGGACCAGTTTGTATTCCCCCTAATAGTGAAGGAGAGTTCCTTTTTCTTCACATCCTCGCCAACATTTGGTGTTTCCTGGTTTTTGTTTTTGTTTTTGTTTTTTTAATATGTGCCATTCTTATTGGTGTAAGGTGGTATTCATTGAGGTTTTGTTTTGCATTTCCCTGATTATGAAGGATGTTGCACATTTTTTCACATGCCTGTTTGCCATTTACATTTCTTCTTTCAAGAGGTGTCTTAAGTTCTTCTGCCCATTTTTTGACTGGATTGTTGACTTCATTTTTGTTGAGTCATGTGAGTTCTTTGTAGATCTTTGTGATTAGTCCCTTATCTGTTGTATGGAGTGCAAAAATTTTCTCCCGTCAGTTCGGTGTCTCTTTGTTTTGGTGAATGTCTCTTTTGCTGTACAGAAGCTTTTTATTTTGATATAATCCCAGCTGTTTATCTTTTCCTTCACTCTCTTTGCTTTGGGGGTTCTGTCTTTAAAAATGTTACTAGGATGTATGTCATGTAGTGTTTTGCCTATGTTTTCTTTTATATGTTTTATGGTTCAGGTCTTATGTCCAAATCTCATCCATTTTGAATTGTTTTTCATGTGTGGCATGAGGTAGCAGTTTAGTTTCATTTTTCTGCATATACAGACTTCTTTTTCTTGAAACGTATAGTTGGATCTTCACTTTTAGCCTCTTTATGGATGAATCTGTGCTTCATATGTACATTATATTGATGCATTTAATATATGCTTACTATATATATAATGTTCAATATAGTTTAATTTCTTTAAGGTTAAGTTAGAAAATGAGGTTCTTAGCTAGGAAGTGGTTGAGCTGTGTTTTACAATGGATTTCTCTAATCCCAATGTCTATGTTTAAACCACTATCATCTACATCCTTAGAAAAGTAATTTCAGAACAACTGTCATTTCAGAGCAACTGTGCATGATAAAGTAAAGTGAATCACTGTTTGTTGAACTCCTAACTAGAAAAAGAGTTCTAACCTAATTTTCATTAGCCAGGAAGTCAATTTGTATTTGCTGTTCCTGACTAAGTGAAATAAGTAGAAAGAAATAAGAAGTGATTATGATGAGAGGCAATTCCATCAAGGTTATATGAAACTTTCTTGAAATTTATGGGGAGAATGTAAAAATTAATGCTTCAATTTAGTACCTGAATACAGCAAGCAAATCCTTTTACCTAGCAAATAGAGAAAGTAATTGGATGTAGTTGAAACAAATAAAAAAATATAAAAATGTGCTAGTATGGATTAAAATGGCGAATGAAAATTTTACTGTTACTTTTGCCTGCTAATTTATTTTGTATTTCTCTTTTTAAAAATACTACCTATATTCCTTTACTTTGACATATTTTTATCTTTTTCATCTTATCCTTTCCATACCATCTTAGTTGCTCATCCCTCACCACAATATTTGTTTTCCATATTAAACTAAACATTATCATATATAAAAAATGACTCATACAGTCTTACAGACTACACTAAGCAATGAAAGGCTTCATTAATTTCTCTCCAGGACTTGCTACATATATTTTATTGAACTTTGTTCTCTCTGCCTCTGTTTTCTTCAGGTGTAAAATGATAAAAATAACTGTATGTTAGAGAATTTCTGCAAATATTAAATGAACTAATGCTCATAAAAATCATAGAACAGGGTGTGCCACATTAACATACTTGACAAATGTTTCTTTAACAAACATCTGAAAAAATAACATTGTACTATGTGACATACTGTATAAAAGATTATTTAAAATTTTACTTGAAATTTCAATAGTCAAAAGTGACAAGTGTATTAATTCATAGAATGGGAATTTCAAGGATGGAAATATGATTTCTAGCATACTTAACAAAAGGCCTCTCTGATACTGATATAATGTGGAAGTGTAGGCAGTGGGACAGTTACTAGAATCAGTTCTAGTTTTAGGAACAGAGAAATAATTTCTGTTTTTTGGGTAGATTCCATTATAGTCTCTCATTTGAGGAAAATAGGAAATGGACAGAATGAAATAAACATATTTAAGTCAGAAAAATTACGCCTAAATTAAAACACAGCTAGTAAGGTGAAATGTGAGATGAAATCACAGAAAACCTAGAAGGTTGTATATTGTAATGATTAAAAGTTTCTCTAGTAAAAATTTTGGAGCAGATGCAGAAGTAGAGAGAGAGAGAGGGAAGAAAATTATTTGAGAGATATCATATAAATAAATATAGGTATTTTCTTTATTCTTTATTATTTTTTATCAAAAACTTTCTTAAAATGTTTCTAAACACAATTTTCTAAAAATTAGAGATACTTGGGGACTATGAATTGTGTTTTTGCCTCTTTGTTACTTTCAAGGATCTTATTAGTTTCCCTGTATTGTTTCAAACTCAACTTTTATTACTTTAGTGAGCTATGTATGCCTTTTTAGAGTGAAAAATGTTAAGAAAGACATTTCACTTGGTATGAATAAGGAGCAGAGATGGGAAAAAATAAATCCCTAAAAGTTATTTAAACTCTGGAAAACTAACTTTTCAAAAATTGTCTGGTAATTTTGACACTTGAATCATCTGCTTCTATTGAATGTGTTTTCTCTTCCTTTGTGGACACACATTTCCCTCTCTTCATGTGTTTTATGTATTTTTAAATTGTATTCAATATATTGTGTAAAAAACGAACAGAGTAGCATGAAGCACAATATTTTATTTCATGGTAGTTGTTCATTTTCAGAGTTGCCAAAGTCTTTGCAATATGTGAAGCTAAAGTGAGGGGGTTACCATTCACTTTCAAATTAGAGTCATTGTTTTGTTGTTCTTGTTATTTTTTTCCCTGATCCCTTATTTAGTTCCTCTATATTCCTCCTTTAAGTGAAACCATCTGATATTTTTCTTTTTCCTTCTGAGTTATTTCACTGAGCACACTCCCTTCTAGTTCCATCCATGTTACTGCAAATGGCATTAGTTTGTCTTTTTTGACATTCTACCGGTAGGGGGATGGTAAGGGACTAAAACAAGGGCAGGAAGAGCACAAGCTAATATGGTGATGGTGCACAGGTGAATTGGTGATGGAAATTCTAGGGGACTACACCTGGGAAAAGAATGCAATCATTGTACAAAAAGGAACAATGATGTAAAATATATATAAATAAATACGAAGACAATAAAAAAGGATATTAATAAAGCTATAATATTATAAGTGAAAAGAAATTGACTCAAATTAGAGTCAAATTAAACTAGAGTTCAGTTATCATTTTGATCATATTGAATATAGCTTTGGTTATTTCAATGCCCAACAGCCCAAACCATACTTTGCCCTCATTATTAAGACTCATGGGAAGTTGACTGCAATCTCAACTAGTTTTGATTCACTTTTGGAGTCTACTCTACAGTCTTACTGTAGAATATAATTACCATGAGAGTACAAAGAAATATATGATTTATATATGTTACCAAGTCCGAATTACCTGTTGATTTCTTGGAAAACACTGAGAGTGAAAATATTAGGATAAGAAGTTACTTGACCGAGCCAATCTATTCTCACATTGGTGCTCTTGTGGCTTCTGATTTATTTAATCAATTTTAAGTCTTCTCCAAAGTTGGCTGTTTTCTGCTTTACTCTGCTAAACTTCTCCACCTATTCATGCCTATACTATAAGTTATCTTCATGTTTACCAGGTGCCAGTGCTCTCTGCTCACATGTAAAATCACCTTTTATTTTAAAGTGTATTTTATCAATTCTTTTTTGCATCAAACTATTTCCAAAAGATCCATATAAACATATATAAACCTATTTTTAATATATTTAGCTGAACTATTAATCTATTATATGTACATTTCAAACTATAATCAACATAAAAAATATAAATGACACATCATCATCTATATAATTTTTTAGTATTTCATTACTGTTACAGCACATCTCAATTTACAGGTTAGATTTTCATTGTTAGCAATTGATCTATATGTTTATTGTAAAATTTACAGTTGAAAAGGTAAATTTATATGACCAAGTTGTTCCGTATAGTGACAGGTTCATGAACAACCATATCAAATGTTTTTATAATTAAATTATAATTTTTATGATTAAATAGAATTTAAAATTTAGAAACTCTGCTCTACTGAACACACTCCAAGTGCTCGATAGCCACATGTGGGTAGTAGTTACTGGGTGTTGAACAGAATCTATCTAATCCCTTTTTCTTGAATTCTCCTCTCTCTAAACTCACTTCCCTGACATTTGCTGTCATGAAATTTTGCCCAAAATTCACAGAAGAATTATATGAGTTTAACTCTTCTATACTACTTAGTTCAACTCACTGAATACTCATCATACTAACATTGCTCATTGTTCTTATCCTGCACTATAGTTTCTTTTAGCCCTTATCTGCTTTTATTTTGCCTCTATTTCATATTGTTAATTTACTTATTGTATTTTATATCCATCCTACCTCCTAGCAATACATAGGCTTTACAAGAATAGTATTTATTTTATTGACTGCTAGGTCACAAGCAGTTAACTAACAGATTTTCCCAAAAATACATTCCAAATTATTCTGTTGAATTATCTGATTTTTCCACATTTGTAGACAAATTGGTTTAGAAATCATCCAAATAAAGCAAAGTGGCACATGCCTTTTCCTCTTTGTGTTACATGAAATAGGAAACAACAGGAGATCTAACAGGGAGGTTATGAAATTCCAGTTATGTTTGCCCTGGTTCTCTTCTGCTTTCGTTTTTTCCAAGAATTCTTAGTTAAGGTAAAGTGTTTGATAGTAATTTTTTGATGTAAGCGGATATGGGAAAAGAGCAGTTTCTTTCCTGATACGCAAAAATCACAATCAGCTACCAAAAGACAGTACCTACTTTGTTAGCCCTTGCACGTAGCTTCTTCAAGCCGTATTGTGAATAAGCCCCTTCTCTATAGATGATTATAGTACACACTGCTTTGACACATGCTTAAATCAGGAACTTGCTATTTTATGCAACAATACTTCAAGCATTTGATAGAAGAAACCATGAAGGAAAATACCTAGTCCAAATTTGTATAGCAGACTGATGGCAAAAAATTGAGACTCATTCCTTATGTGAGTTGGAAACTCCATGTGTTCACTATATTTGCATCACTGATTGAGACATTACTATGCTAACAGAATTCACAGAAGCAACAGATGGATACTTTTATTTTTATATAAGAGATCAGCTGATATCTTAATGTCATTTTATTTTTAGTTCCTTGCCTCCCTCACTCTTATATATTATTGGTATTTCTTAGGCCACGTTTAAATTGCTTGGGAAAATCTCACAAAATTCCCAGCCCCAACAACACTAGAGATGATTTCTTCCTCCTCATCAATTTGAGCTCCAGATTACCATTAGAATTCTTAGATTGCCTTATTTATTTTCATTTTAGCTTTATTCCTTCTTACCACATAGATTAAATTTGTCCTCTACACTCAGAGGCTTGATTAAATAAAACCTGTGGCTTTATCATTTTATTGTATTTGTTTTATTTTATTTGACTTTGCTTTATTAATTTTTCAAAATGTCTGTTAATAAAAGTTGACAGTGTCTAGGGTATTGAAAGATTAACTGGTGAACTCTGTTTTGGTATCTTACAGTAAAATTATAGTTTAAACTTGCAAATATTAATCCAGCTTTTTAGAAAATCCCTAAGCCCTAAGGAAGCTACAAATTGAAATCTCTTTGTGTTCTGACAGTTATGTGTATAGAACTTGTCTGAAAGTGAGGTCTGGAGTAAGGGATTAGGAGTAGGAATAATTAAGTGAAAAGAGAAAATAATTTCACATTGTAGGCTACAGATGGGCTAGTAATAAGCATGAGCTATTAAGCTTGTCCACGTGCTAAGGTAATTCTCTGTCTACAAGCAACCAAAGGAAAACTAATGTATGAAAATATTAAGTTGTTTATTATGTTTGCTTTTTACTTTTAGGTTGCCATCCAGAATCTTAATCATAAACTCAAAAATATTATTTACTAGAAAATCAATTTGAATTCAATTGAGAGATAAATATTTCCCTGTCAGAAGCTGAAACCAATCAGCTGCATCTAGCAAGCTTTTAGCCTTCACATACCTTGATGAAGAGACTGTGATATTCTATCAACATACTGATTCTTACACTATATCCCATGTCCAAGGTTACTGTCACACACAATGAGCTTGCTGTAATTATCTGCTTGGCATCTGACTGTTAAATGTTAGCCATCATAACTTAAAGTAGTATTAATTTTCTATTTGGGATATTTATTTTCTCTCTCCTTATGTCATTGTAACCATTAATAACAACTGAACTGATCCTTGTGTTCCTGACAGCACTTTTAGCAAAAGGAAAAAATTTTATCCATAATAGCTGAACTCAGGTCAACGGAAAGAAATCACATTAAGTCATTTGTGTACCCTACACTTCATTTATATGAATACTACTTACCATTGCAGATGTTTGCTTCTTGAGGAAATAGCAATTAGATTCTTAAGAAAACTAAGGTCAATAGGAGAATGTATAAGGTACTGGACACTAATGCATTATAACCTTGTGTAAGGCATTTGCATTGTTCCTACTTTCTGTTTTCAATTTCTTTCATTTTCAGCTTAGTAAACTGGGTATTTACTTGTAGCTATTTTGAAATTTAGTAAAAAGATAACATTTTCAATACATTGTTTGAAATTTTTCATTTCAGTGCAGATATAAAGAAAGGAGTAAGAATAAGACTGTAAAATTATAAATGCATATTTAATTAAGAGAGCACATTTTTGTTAACTGTATAATGATATAATGCAAAAATATAGAAGTTCTTCTAAAATTTGCAAGTGATATATCTGTATGCATGCAGTGTTTTGCATAGTGAATAGTGAGCACATGAAAGAAATTGCACACATAGATGTGATTGAAATCAGTATATTTTTACATAAAAGTTTAGATAAAATATGGGTGCCAAATAATACTAAGTTTCAACTTGAACTGTGAATATTTGGACAATAAGTATCTAGATATTTTGACAACACAAAGTACAAGACTAGATTCCCTAGAATAATGTTTTCTAATAGGAGTGTCATGTGAGAAACATGTATCATTTATAATCTGGAGTAGTAACATTAAAATATTTAACTACAGTGGGATTAATTTCAATATATAATTCATTTAATAAACTATCAAATATAATTTTAATTAATCAGTATAAACTATAGTGAAATGTTTTACATGCTAGTTTCATACTAAATCTCTTAAATAAGTTGATATTTCACACTTACATTTCATGTCACTCAGATACTACATTTTATTCTCAAATAATAAATCTTCAGTTTTCACAAAAGTTACAGTATATAAATACATAGCACATTTTTCTGAGTAAACCTAAAATTTCAAGTAACTGAAGGACAAAAGTAAATTTTGATATAACATTTAATTCCACATTGACACAACTAGTTCACCTTCTTGAGACTATTGCTTTATGTTTAAGCGAAAACATCAAAATCACACCTATCCAATTTGAGCATATTGTCTCGAGTAAATTCATACTACTGGGGTCAAATGTAAATGTGTGATGTATAAATAAAAAATCAGTTTTAAATTGATGAACATCAAAATTGTTTTTGTTAAACTATGGTATGGTATGGATTATGTTTAAACAATGGTATGGTAAATGATTATGTATAATTTGGTTGTGTGTGCAGTGTGGTGACATCCATATGAGAAGGTATGAACTTATTTCCCTAAATCATATACAATTTTTCAAACCAATGTTACCTCAATTAAAAAAAAATAACTAATCAAAACAAAGAAAGAATCTTACAGTAAATAAAATGACTTAAAATCTGTATAATTAATGTATGAAAATGTCTAAAATAGCTATTAATTTGTATTATGTTAAAATTCATTTTCTACACAAATCTTTGTGCCTGTCTAATTAGATCTCAAATAAGCTTTCTCTTTCTTTTTAGCTCTAAATTGAGCTATTTTAGCACCAAAATATATAAGACAATTATTATCCCTGAAAACAGACATCAGAGTAAATACATATATAGTAGGAGATCTCAACACCTCACTCTCACCAATGGACAGATCAACAAGACAAAAAATAAACAAGGACACTAAAGCTCTAAATAAGAACCTAGACCACATGGGCCTAACAGATATCTATAGGGCACTACATCCCCCAAAATCTGAATATACATTTTTCTCAAGAGCACATGGATCATACTCCAATATTGTTCACATACTAGGTCAAAAAACAAACCTCAACAGATACACTAAGATCAAAATCATACCTAATATCTTCTCAGATCATGAAGCAATCATTATTAG